>JACEIK010000507.1:15250-26291 GCA_018107945.1 Datura stramonium | reverse complement strand
GAAAAATCAATTTCACAATAATGGTCTTCAACAATGGTAGTCACTTACTATGGAGAAGAAGAAGAAGTAAAGGAATAAATCTCAAGTCACCAATTACAATATTCTACTCTTCTCTGCAAAAGGAATGTTCTAAAAAGTGAAAATTACAATGAAAGTTGATTGCTCTTTTGTACTTCTCTTAGACTATATGTAGAAAGTAGGGTCTCTCTTTCTTCTTTTTTCGTGTTGACTATTTTACCCCTGAGCACAATCTCTTCATTGGTGGGACACCGGCGACTCGCCAGTTCATACTCGTGAACTGCCGGATGCATTTTGTTGTGTCATTACCAAATTCCATTCTGCTTCAGTGGCACGTCTGGCGTTTCACCCATCTCATTTCGAGAACCGCCGACGTTTTTGTCCCTCATTCTAGAAACTTGGCTAATGATTCGGTGATTGATCCGTCGACTCTCCGTTTGTGATTTGTGTTTCATCGATGACAGTTTTTTCCTTTGAAGCAATGTTGATCGGCCTCCGTCTAGCATTTCACCGGTTTTCATCACTGATACGCTGCTTTGCTCTCATTTTCTTCTTTTTTCTCCAATTTTGCTCTTTTTTACTCTTTTTTACACCTCTGGGCATCTGCATACAACAAAGACAAAAAGAGCATAAAATCCATATAATTTACTCAAGAACTAAGCAAAAACAAAAGTTTTAGAATCTAATGAGATGTAAATTACCAACTCATCAAACCCCCAAACTTGAATCATTGTTTTTCCTCAAGTAATGCAATTCTCGATCATTGAAAAACATGCCATTTCTGCACAACATTGAACATCACTAATCACCTGCACTATGATACCCAAAGATTCTCACTAAACTCACCAAAAAGAGAGGTAAATACCCAAAAGACTAAGACAATGAAGATATTTCAATCCGCTACCACTTTCCATCACAAGGTTCAAGTAAGGGAAATCCTTTAATAAAACAAAGGCATTACTCATTCATCAAACACACATAGCATCTCCCATCATAATCAGTGCACATTCAAAGCTTGCTTTAGAGTTTATACTACCAATGTCGTATTCTCAAATTAGTGTTCAAATGCACTTGTGTCCTCAATAAGGGATGATGCAACTCACTGAAATAATAATCCCTATTCTTTTTTTCGTGAAATCATTACACACTCACAAGGGATTGTATTGGGGAGATCATCACACTCACTCTCCCAAAAGAAGTCTTCATGCATACTCTTGACCCATATGCTTGCCCTTCTTGTAATTCTCCACTAATGTAGAGCAGTTGCATTTAAGATCATTTAGGACTTGTTGTTTCTGATCTAGGCTCGGGTTAAGGGTAGGATAAGAATTTTATTGTAGCGACTAGATCATCCCTAATTCTTTCGGTGGACATACATTCCATCAAATCCTTCCATCTACTTCACCTTGTTTCACTTTTTCTTTTTATTGTTTTTTACTTTCGTTTCTCAATAACCCTCCTTATAACCCCTTTTCTTTCACAACTAGCCTTACTACCTCAAGAGCAAGCACCAACTCACACAATTTTGATTTTCTCATTTCAATTTATCTTTAATGCATTTTTACAACAATACAGTGCTACCTAAAACTGAAAATCTTATTTTCCCCGGCACACCCCCAAACTTAGGATTTTTCCTCATTTTTCATTTCTTGCCTCCCTTTTTCTTAGGCTTTCAGCCTCATTTCATCACTATCTTTTCACCAGCATTTAGGGAGAATGGGTGCATAAGAGGGGTATCAAGAATGGTCTTAAGGCTTGTAATGTGGTTGCCAAAGAAATGGTCTAAAGCTCAACGTTGGTTGACAAAGGTTAATGCTCAAGGAGGGTATATGGGTGAAGGCGCTGAACAAAGGAAAGCCTAAGATCATATTCTTAATACAACTACATCTAGAATTTCACGTTGAATCACAATTGGGGCAAGTTCTAGACAAGAAGTCATACATGAGACCCATCAATAATTCCTCACCGCATAAGGCATCACCCTTAAAGGGTCCACAAGAGTCATTCTCACCACAATACTTTTAATTTCAGGACATCAAAGCAGGAAAACATCATAAGTCAAGAAAAGAATTTACAACGTATAACAAAGAATGCTATGCTACGGTGTCATCCTTGATCATTATCTTCCATTTACATGCCTTCATTTAAAGGTCCCATAAAAAAAGTTTATGGTGGTGCCTCTCAAAACATCTTCACACAAGACTCAAACAACATGGCATTTTCCCTTAAGAATGTCGCCACTCAATCTATCATTTGAAAATACCAACCCAGTTCGACAAACAAAAGAATACTCCTTGGGAAAGAACCGTGGTAAAAAACATCCCTGGAGTTTTAGTTTCTACACTAATATTTACCATGGCGAAAAAGAAAATAAATAAGATTTTGGAGTCATTTCCTTCAAAAATTTCAAAATTTTTCTTTCAATTCAACATGAAGACCCCCATAGGTCACTATTCATCAATCCAAACAAGAAAACTTAACCAAATAATTCATTTCATTTTAAACAAAACAGGATACGCCCGACAAAGGTGATCATCAAAACATCACAATAAAATCACAACCCGAAAAAGGCTGGACTCACTCAATCCCAACTACAATTCAGAAGAATATAAAATAAAACTGAGCTCATCCCTCCCCCACTTAAGAGTATACATTGTCCCCAATGTAGATATGTATAAAGGGAAAGGGAAAAGAAACTCCCTGAGTGGGTCAGGTCTCTTCATCATCCACATCTGCCTCACCACCGCTGCCGCTGGCCTTACCTAGCCCAGCAAAATCATCACCTGGCCCCTCAAAAAGGTCATTAATTGGCCCCCGAACTGAGGAATGAGCAGGCATTGCAGCATCCAATCCGCTCATGTCCGGTACTTCAACCGAAGTCCGACTCTTCCACTCATGTACCTCTGGTCGAAGGTAAGTGGCTGCCCCTTCCACTGTGTCCACCCTCTTGCATAGCGTGGTCACAGTATCGTATAATGACTTGAGCTCTTTTTTATCGTGTTGGAAATGAGTACGCGGAGGCTCTTAGCCAATATTCAGAGTTGGATTTCATATGAGTTTGCCATATCCACAAGTGGATGGATACCACTTGGCTAAGAGGATTGTGGAGGGGGAGAAGCTTCCTTCGGAGGCAAGTCACCTGATGCTTGGCCCGACATATCTGACTGGGCATAGTGGTGTCTGGGGCAAGTGGTGATTGATCTAACCCTTGCGGGAGGGGTCCTTCCTGTAATCCAAAGGCCTGCATTCTCTTCCTTTTTCATTGTTGATGCCTCGACATCTCTCTTTCTATCAATATCAATCACTCCTAGAGCAGAGGAAGGAGTCTTATTAGGAAAAAGAGGCACTCCAGCTATGTCAGAAAGATGGGAAATCAAAACAGCATATGGCATGGAAGTACTAGACTGTCGGGCCTTCTTTTTCATCTGTTGAGCTACAATTTCCCCGAAGTTGATTGGGACCCCCGACATTATGCAAGCAATCAGGATGGTCATTTCCATGGTGACCTGCTGCTCATTTTTTGATGGGATGATACGAGAACAAATAAAGGCTAGCCACAACTTGTCCTCAAACTTCAAATCACTGTGAGAGATTTCACCCCCAATTGAGGCCTAGAAAGGAGTATAAACAACAATAATGCGAGCCACCCACGCACACTGGTCTTTTATATCAGCCACCCGTGCCATTTACTCTGTAGAGAGTCAATTTCATCCTCCCAGAACAGGTAGTTTATAGCAGCCGGGGTGATATCAACTTCCACTCCCCGGATCATCACTGATGGAAAGCAGGGGAACTCCTCCACTTTGCACTAGTGTTGCTACTCTCTTAGCGGGCCTGATAAGAGGCATAAAACACTATGACTAGACTGGGGTAGTAGGATGGGAGAGGGTTGGAAAATGTTTGCCACTATCTATCGGTGAACTGCACGGTGATGTTAGGAAAATCACCTTTTAACCCGGCCAAGTCAAACCTCTTCTCCACTGTGATGGAGCGTCCCTAGCAGATGACATAATGTTCCTTTATGTTCGGAACACAGAGAATGATGGCTTCCTTTGTGTTGGCTCGTGGTTGCGCAACCTTCGGTTTGGCTTTTCCTTTTTTGTAGAGGAAGTAGGGCCTTTTCCTTTGTCGGTGTTCCTGGAGGATGACATGATTTTGTTTTGCTGCAGGAATGATGTTAGTACCAGCTAGTGAAAGAGAACACTAAAAACAAAATACAATGAAAAACAAATCTAATCGGAGGGAGAACTAAGGAACAAGGGGAATCAAACACTCAGTTAAAAGAACCACTAGCAGCGGCGGAAGACCGGTGGTTCACCGAAATGATTTCGTGGATCGCTCATTTCTCGTCGGTGCTTTACAGACAACTGCGCAAGGGATAGTTGTTTTGGCGGTACATCAGCGTACCTCCGATCAGGATTCGTGAACCACCTATGTAATGCGGGATCCACTCTGTGGCCTGAAGACAAGTTGTAGAGTGAGCTGGTGTGTCATTGGCGATTCACCGAATCTGACCGGCAAAACGTCGCGCCCCATCGTCCCTAATTTTTTTTTGAACTATCACATATACACGCACACTAACACACACTCACTTATAATCATACTAAAATCAACATTAAACTCTTAAAACCCTTGTTCATGATGTTTAGCCCTTAAGAATAACGTCAACCAGTCTATCATCGGGCCAACCATCGTGCTTTAAACAAATGAGTTACTCAGACTTCACCCTTTTTTAAAATGCCACAAACAAAAGTAGAACCCCATTCCATTCAATTGGGCATAGTAGATTCAAGATTTTACCAAGGAAGGGGAACAAAGTATTACCCTTAAAGCACCAATGAGAAAATTAACACAAGGGCAAATTTTTATCGAGTTGAAGGAGTGCCTGCACACTTGGACTTCCAAAATGCTCAAAGTTACTTTCAATAGCACCTTAAGATATAAGTAGTAGAGGAATAAAGTGTGATTGAAGTGAGGGGATCAGTGGACTATGGAGGGGGGTTTTATAGGTGAAAGAGGGAAATGTAATAGGTTGAGGGGAAGGTGGAGAGTTTAATGGGTGTGTGTTGGTGGAAAGGTGGGAAAGTGGTGAGGTTTAGAGTAGATGAGTATGGGGAAATGGGATGTTAGGTAATTTAAAGGCAAAAATAGAATGGAAAAATGGTGGAAAATTGGAAGCTAGGAAAATATTTGCAGAAATAGGGCGGCTGACTAGGCCATTGGAATTTTGTGGGCCCTCTCTCTTAAATTCCCATTACAATAGCCTCATACCTCGTTCGGTGGTCCATCGATGGTTCGACGAATCACACTGGTGGTCTGCCGAACTATTATCTAATGACCTACAAGTTTCTCAATGATCTATTTCATTATTGGCGATTTATCAATGGTTTATGGATTGAAGCGGCGATCCGCAGATTTCCCATCGCTTATGTGCCTGAGCTTCAGGTGTTTTGTTGTCCATCGGCCATCAACCGGTGAAACACGAGTTCTGTTCAGCGGTTCACCGATGGGTCCGCCAGTATTTCAATTCGACCCTCAGCATTCCGTTTAGTGCTTACCTTCACCGGCGGCTTGCGCTTCTGAAATAGCGGCTCGCCGGTCTCTCACGTTCCTTCCTTCATAGTATGGTTCCCTATTTGCTCCTCATTTCTCAGAACCTAAAAAGACACAAACAAAAAAAACATGAATTAATTCACTAGAAACTTGGGTTGCCTCCCATGAAGCGCCTTACTTAACGTCGTGGCACGACAGAGACCTTCTCTCATCAACTCTAGTCCGACGGGTTATCATCCAACACCACTTCCTTCAGCTCTAAATCCTTTTCTTCCTCATCAATTTTCAAAACTCCAACCACCTTGCATTTGGGTGACGTCTTAACTGATAGACACACTATAAAAGTGACTTCTTCACTTCCAACTTTAAATTTCAACTCGCCAAGCTCCACATCCACCACAGCTCTTCCCGTAGCAAAAAATGGTCTGCCCAAAATGATTGGAACCTTTTCATCCATGTCACAATCCAATATAACAAAGTCAGTCGGTAATATATACTTTTCAACTCTCACTAACACATCTTCTAACACACTCACCGGTCGTTTTATTGACCTATCTACCATGAGTAGCCTCATTAACGTTGGTTTGGTGTTTTTGAGTCCCCAATTTCTTGAAAATTATCCGAGGAATCAAATTTATGCTAGCTCCTAGATCACATAAAGCTTTCTGAAACACACATCTCCCAATTGTGCATGGTATTGTAAATGCTCTGGGATCCTACCTTTTTGGAGCAACATTACTCATCATTATCACACTACTATGGTGAGTTTTCTATTCATTCCCTACATCCACCACTTTTTTCTTCTTTCATAGATCTTTCATAAACTTTTCATAACCAAGCATCTAGAGAAAAGCATCCACTAACGGAATATTTATGGACAACTTACTGAACATGTCAACAAACTTTTTAAACTGGTCATCCTTCTTTTTTTTTTGGTTAGCCGTTGTGAATATGGAGGGGGAAGTTTTGAATCAACCTTGTCATTAGTTGGGACCTGCAGCCCTGTCTCCTCATCATCATCGGGGGATAGGACATCATCATCTTTTCCCTATTTTTCCTTATCAAGTTTGTCTTCATTTGCTGGAATCATTGGTGTTTTGTCACCTTCATCTTCTTCACTTTGTTTCTGGTTATCAACTTTACTCAGCTTCACTGGGGCATCTCCAATCACTTTTTCACTCCTAGTGACAATGTCCATGCATTGACCATACTTCTTGGGATTTGGCATTGGGTCACTAGGTAGTGTTCCCTTCATCCGGGGATTCATTTGAGTTGATAAGTGATTCATTTGGGACTCCAAATTCTTGATAGAAGACGAATGTGAACTCACTGTTTGGGCGAGGTTAGAAGACGAATGTGAACAAACCTCCCCTCTTAACTCTGTCACCCCACTCTCGGTTGACTCAACCTTTTTCAAAAATCTTGATAGCATCTCTTCAATTTTGGAGTTGCTTGCATCACTCTCACCCGGTTGATTATGGGGGTTCCCGTCCTTTGGAGGGGGAATGTATGGGTTCGAACTTCAATGATAGTGATCGGTGTCTTGGTTTTTCTCTCTATTTCCCCGTCGGTTATTCCTTTCCGACCATCCCTGTGGCTCACGATTTCTCCACCCTTGGTTGTCATCCCTTGGCCTCCATGGGCCTTGATTTTATCCTTGGAACCCAGGTTGGGGACCTCCTATCTGATTACCCATATATTGACATTCATTTTAATATCTTGGTGGTGATGTCTCACTTTCATATTGTGAGGGACCTTGCATTCCTACGACATTTGCCACCTTTGGCCATTCTCCCATTACATTCTTTTTCATAAATTCAATTTGTGTCATCATTTTAGCAAGAGTCTCGTCTCCCTCTTCATCCCTTTTCCTTAACTCAGCTACCAATTCACTTGAGCTAGCTTCATGAGTGGACACATTTGTTTCTCTCGTGTGCCAATCCTTATTGGTCTTTGTCATTCTTTCTAGGAAGGCTTTGGCCAACCCATACGTTTGGTCCATGATAGAACCACCAGCTACGTTATTGGCAACCGATTTGTTAATTGAATCAAGGGCCCTATAGAAGCTTTGTATAAGTACTCCATCCGACAATCCATGGTTTGGGCAAAGAGCAACTTTCTTCTTAAACCTCAACCATTCCTTATGTAAAGTCTCTCCAGGTTCTTGTCTAAAATTTGTAATATCATCCCTCAGCTAAAGAATCTTTGATGGAGGGAAAAAACGGTCCAAAAACGCTTCCCTTAACTCTTGCCATGAAGTAATACATCTCGAAGGGAGTTCTTCTAGCCAAATCATCACCTCCCCTGTCAATGAAAAGGGAAAGAGTCTCAACCTAATGGACTCTTGAATGATATTGGTTATATTGAATGGTTGGAAAATTTTAAAGAAGTTTCTCAGATGTCGATTCACATCTTCACTTGGATTTTCGCCAAAGAGCCCCTTCATTTTTAATAAGTGCAGCATAGTGCTTGCGACATGAAAAACTGCATTCCCTACCATAGGTGGTAGGCGACCTTCCACTTATGGCATTATCAGATTGTCTTCCTCCAGTTCCATATTACCTTTGACCGAGCTATCCCCTGCTTGGGAGTGATGGCTCATGTGGTTATGAAATCCTAACAACATAGTAAACACACTTTAAGTAGCTACGATGCAAAACTATTTCAACTTAACAATCAATCGCGAGATTATCATACACCAGTCCTCGACAATGGCGCCATTTTTGATGACATTCAAACCATACCCTTTTTTTCAAAGAATATGCACGGCCGAAGTATCAAAACAAGTAACCTGGATGAGTGACAGGGTTGAATCCCACGAGGACTGGGGGATGATAGTGACTAGTTTCAATTATAAAGTTGACTTTATATTACACCACTCAAAACAAACATAAATGGGAACCAATTGGGGGAGTGTCAATATGTAAGAGATTATCAAGTCTAAAGTGGTTTACCTAAAATAGAAAGGTTTACCAAATTTGTCAACAATGATGTGAAAATTCTAGAGGTGGAGTGTAGATGATGGATTAAATAGATAAGGTCTTGTTAGATCATCTCACAAGTTCAACTACTATGAATAACCTTAGGCAAACAGAGATATTCCATGCTTTTCAGCCAATTTCATAACTCTAGCTAGAGTTCTTTCGAATCTCTAGACTCAATCAGCTCATCCCTATGTGATTTGGATTAATAGCTGCACTATTTCTAGCTATTAGCCTTTAATTTAGGACTGAGAGCATAAAATTGAGTATCTCTAGCCCAATTCTATGCAATTAATCATGATATCTGTATGGGTTCGATTCTCTCATATTCTAATTGATGAAATATAGTTATTAGGGCATATTTTACTCTCAAGTTCTTCATGAATTTATGATTCCAAGATTATGATGATTTTACCCTATTATGCATGATCTTATGAATTTCAAGCTTATGAGCCCATGATTTCTAGTATTATGAATTATCAAGTATGAAAGAATGTTATGAATTCTTAAACTTATGAATCCATGATTTCAAATTATGAAGCTTATTTCAAGTATGTATGATTTCATGATTTGGGCAAGCCCATGAAACTGTAAGTATGTTTTATCATGATTTTAGCCAAGGCTTACATGATCAATTTTAAAGAAATTTTTGGAGTCAAGACTCCGAGTAAATAATTCAAGCTATGTTTTGATAATATGCTTATAAGCAATATTCATGTTTTGATAGTAGTGTCTAGCACTGAGTAGAATAGAGATTCTAAGACCCCGATCTCAAAACTGCACACCACCGTAGGTATATATTCTTATTTGGGACTTCTCAAAAGAGTGTTTTCCCTTGCCCGAGGGCACACCAATGATATCACACCTCCATCATTCTTGCCCTGGCAAGGCTTAGGATGGCTCAGCCCACTTGAGTGAAATAGTTGAGGCATCATGTAAATTCTATCATGATGGTGTCGGTTAAGACGAAGCCTCCCATTGTTCCTCATGTTTTCAGTTACTTATGTTCATGTTTTATAGTAGATTTGACCCATTGATCAGTTTATAAGTTTTCACTTATGAATTCAAGTATAGAAGGCTATTCGATTTCTATTTCTAATTGTTGAGTCATTATGTTCAGCTTATGATGAATAGCTCATGATTATTCTTATTTCAGGAATGACTTTTAATATGTTGTCTTACTCTAATGTTCTATCTTGATTTATATTCATGAATTGAGATTATCATTTTTACTAGCATGTTTCACTTTCTCTACATAATCAGTACATTTAAAGTACTGACCACATACTCTATGTTATATCATCTGAAGATATAGGTTTGGGTTATACGTCTCAGTTCCATCATTAGCTCGCTCCTGCTCAGTCCAGCTCTATCCTAGTTTTGGTGAGTCCTCATGATCCGAGGACATCAATTTTTGATTATGTCTCTTTTTTTATGTCTTTTAGTTTCAGACTTATCGAGCTACTTGGGAGTGTTGTCCCATCATCTCATCAGACGTTTAGAGGCTTTTCAGATAGCTATGTATAGATGGTTCAATGACGTTGGCTCGTGTTTACGCTCATGCTCTTATGTTATGCAGACTTCCGCTTATATTAAGTTTATGCTTTATTTACACTTAGTCATTCTCTTATTCATGCTATGTTTGTGTCATGGGTTAGCTTGGAGCCATTCATGCTTCTAAGTCCCTGTCTCAGTCGGGGGTTCTAGCTCGAGTTGTGACAAACATTAATTGAGTTCTCTAACTTTGCTTTTGCTTGAGAAAGAGAAGTGAAGTTAGGTAAGACTTCAATAGTGAGGATTTGGAGCTTTTGATCTATGGGTTAGAGTTATAAATAGTCTATACTCAATTAAAGCTTCATTGAAGGGGTAGAGCTAGAAATAGTCTATGCCCACTCCAGCAATATCTGGTTATTTTGTAGATCTTCGTTTCGGGGTTTGAGAAAATTAAAAATATACATACTCTTATGGTTGATAAACTTAGAGTGTAGCTAAAACCAAGCTATCCATGCACTAATTGATTCTAAGGATTTTAGTTACCTATCAAGACATTTCCCCATCAAATGCATACCCCTAGTCTCTCTAATCTTGTCATCAACAATTATTCTACCTTATTTTGATTTAAATTCTCATTTGATACTTGTTCAAACTGCTTCCCCCAATTTTACTTTATGTTTATACATGACGTTTCCTCTTGTGAACTAATTTACATCTTGTTGAAAATCTAGCATCCAATCTCTATGAAAATTCGATCCTGACTCTTGTTGGGTACTTGTTTTGTATACGACTGTAGAAACCTCCTTAATTGGAGCTTTGTTTTAGATGTTATCAAAAATGGCGTCGTTATCATGGATTGGAAATTGATTGTTATTTGTTTGTTTTTTGATTCACATTTATATTTCATCATATTTTTATTTTACATTGTTTTGTTGCTCTTGTTGGTTGAATATGATAAAGGTGAACTACGCTAGTGATAACAATGGTGTTGATGG
>JACEIK010000506.1:418949-430421 GCA_018107945.1 Datura stramonium | reverse complement strand
CTCCCGTGCTATTTGCTCCTCCGGGAAGTATTTGGTTTCTTTATGTTTTGCATACCACTTCTTCCCTTCATCAGTCACCCATCAGGTTCCGTATTATCGGTGTTGGCCTCACGGAACCGCTGGTGCTGCTGGAACTGCTGTTCCCAATCTGACTCTTTTTCTGTTGGCGCCCGATGTGGATGCGCCCTTGCCCTTGTCTTGTCTGCCTGACATTTTTCCTGTATATTCAAACAGACAGTCCCAATTTTATTCAAGTCATAACTAGCTACAACTAAGGTTGGGTTTAATCGGGTCACCCCACACTTAGTCTTTAGGAATAATCAAAACAATTCGACAAGACATTCATGATTTTTCAATTCTTAACATTCAACATGCTTAGTGCCTTCATATAAGTCGATGGAACAAATACTATGTACTACTCAGACTTCGTACAATGAATAAAAATATCGTCAGTGATTCCATTACCTCATCATAACACTTAGCAAATTTTTTTTCAACAACCTATGCAATTCACCAATTTCATTCTCTCGAAAATTCCTTTTCTACTTAGCATATTCAACATTAATCACCATATATTCCACTTCACCCAACATGCAAAACCCAATTTTTTCAACATTTCAAAGAATTTAGTCTTCTNTTATTACCTTGGTCCAATCCCTGTGGGATCGATACTTGGCTTACTTTAGCCATTTTACTACTTGTTCGACCACGTGCACTTGCGTGTAGTTATCAAAAGATGCGAACACTCTCCACCAGATAGTGCAGTTCTCTAGGTGGAGTCTGCTCCTGCTCAACATTTGGTGTTTCCTCCTCTGATCTAGCACCGCCACTTGCATCACCAGATTGGGTCTCCTCGAACCCCTCTTCTTCATTAGAGCCACTTCCCAACTCTTGAGCTCTTTCCTCAGACTGGGGAGCACCGACAGATGTGGCAGTAGCCGCCACGACTTGGGCTTTGGCCTTCGCCCTAGTGGTTCGGGTTCCATTAGTGTTCGATGTGTCGACCCTGTACTCCTCTAATGAACCACTAGGGGAGTTTCCCACTTGATCAAATTCAGAGGTTTCATCAAGTAATGTCCTCCGTGCAGTTGCCTTTGATGTTTTGCGCTTTATCGTCATTGTACCTGTAGAGAAAAATGGTTAGAATTCCATATATGAGAAAAAGAAAGCAAGAAAAAATTCCTCTGTAGTTGATTACGGGTCAAAAGTATGGGTCATACCTTGTAGGTACAATTCGTATTGAGACCCGTAATACCTCAGGTCAGTGTCACACTTCTGAGGTACGACTCATACCATGAATGTACAGTCCATACCACAAGTTTTATGAGGATGCCCCTTTAGAACAATTTTTCTGTATTTTCCACGACTCTTGATACAACCCGTAAGTCGATTCCATGAGTCGTAGGAAGGATTGTACTATCACTTGTGGACTTTACCTCTTTCATATTCTTGGTACGACTGCTAGTTACGACTCATAACAGTATACCACGAGCCGTACTAGGATTTGTACCTTGCGATTTTTTCAAATTTGGCTTTGGACAATCCCAAAGAGCCATCCCATGAATCATAGTATGAAACCACAAGGCGTAGGAAGTCTTGTGAAGCCTGTCCCTGCCTCAATTTTGTTTTATTTTGTAAGGGGTTTTATTTTTAGTTTGGGTACTTACAATTCCCAGGTTTAGGCATGCATTTAACTAGTTTTACCACTACTCATTCCTCCCCTTTTTAAACATGACCCATAATTCAATTTTTAACAGTTTAATGCATAATTTAATCAAGTTAAAGCTCCTACCCAGTCGCACACAACTCAGTTACACCCTTGGTCATTGTCCTTTTCTAATTTTTCAAGTAATGAGAGGACTCCCATGGGGTTTAGCAAATTTACATCAAGCATACAAGTTATATCTATCAATTTTGAAGGAATACACTTACTTGAATGTTGATACTTCACTTGTGAATCAAGACTTGGGTTTGAATTATGGTTTTCGATGTAATCTCTGAGTTAGAACTTGTTCACTGATTCTTGGTGATGTGCTATGGGTGTGAGGGAGTCGTGAGTTTAGGTTTAGTGAGTGTGGGAGAGTAGTACGATTCATTGAGGCTTATATAGGTTCTAGGGCCGATTTTAAAAATCTGGGCCGAGTCGGTAGATTTCAAGTTTTTGACCGTTCACGACTCGTACCAAGAGTTGTAGGAGGATCCTATGACTCATCATTTGAACCCGTACTAGAGAGATTGAGAGACTTACCGGTGGACCTACGAGCACATCTTATGATTCGTACAACTGGGATATGATTCGTACTATGACTCGTAGGTCTTTGATTTTCATTATGGTCCATGCCTTGCATAGTTTATAGCCACAGTGAGTACTACGACCCGTACAATGAAGTTACGAGATGTAGGACCAACCGTACCCTGAACTCATGCCCTGAAGTACACCTCTGATTCTTACCACGACTCATGCTATGACTCGTACAACCCTCTCATGAGTCGTACTGAGACCTATAGCACCTGTCTATTCAACAATTTTTCTGCCACCTGTTTTTGTCTCCCCTGCACACCAAACACACATTTGTTAATTAACTTAGGTTTCCTCCTAAGAAGCACTTGATTTAACATTGCGGCATGACGCAGGTGGCTTGGTTACTCAGAATGCACCATCCCACCACTTGGGTTGCCTCCCAAGAAGCGCCTGATTTAATGTTGCGGCACGACGCAAGTCTCTTGACTACTTAGACTTTGTCAAGAAACTCGGATTCATCTTCTATTGCTGAGACCACTCTGTATTATTTCGGTTGCTTCATTGACCGGCAGACGTTGAAGGTGACCTCTTTTTTATTGATTCTGAATTTCAATTTGCCAGCCTCCAATCTACTAAGGCTCTCCAGTGGCAAGGAATGGTCTTCCCAAAATGATGGGGACCTCAAAAACAACCTCGCAATCAAGGATCACGAAGTCCGCGGGGAATATAAATCTATCAACTTTGATAAGCACATTGAACAGGATCCAACATAGGCTTCTTCACAGTTCTATCGGCCATCAACAGCCGCATGGTAGTCGGTGTGGGGGCTCGTAAGCCCAGCTGCTTAAACACAGCCAATGGCATCAAATTGATGCTTGCTCCCAAATCACAGAGTGCCCTTGCGAACTCAACATCATTGATTGTGCATGAAATAGTAAAGGCACCTGGATCTTCATTCTTCTAGGCCAAGACCCGTGAAGCTATAGCACTACAATGGTTTACATTATTCAACAGGCTCATAGCTCACAGACCTCTTCTTCGTCACAAGGTCCTTCATGAACTTGGCATATCCCGACATTTTCTCCAACGCCTCGACCAATGGTATGTTCACAAATAACTGTTTGAGCATTGAAAAGAATTTATAAAACTTACCATTCTCCGCCTTCTTCTTCATTATTTGGGTGAACGGTGGCGGTGGTCATGGAATAGCATTGTAATTTTCATGGCTCCTTGTTCAGCTTCAGGCCCGTTTTCACCATTTGGGGCCTCAGTGAACTCAGCATCCCTATTATGTTCCTTCTCAGCAACATCTTCTTCATATTCGATCATGCTTTCTTTCTTCCCTTCATCTACAATCGTTAGACGGGGGTCAACTGTGGTGTTTCCACTCCTAGTCATCATAGCCATACATTGACCATCATTCTTTGGTTTTTAGACTATGTTACTAGGTAGTGTACCCTTTTGCCTAGGGTTCATAGATGCTGAAAATTGCCGCTGTTGTTCGATCTGCTTGATAGCCATCGCATGTGACTCCACTCTCTGACCCATGCTTGATATATCACTACGGATGTCTTTCAATTGATATCTGTAGACCTCACCTTCTTTAGCATCTCATCCATCATCCTCTCTAACTTTGACTGTCCAGCCTCCCCTTTACGTGCAGGCAAATACAATCCAGCTCAGTCATTGCGGTAACCATCATTCCTTCTCCAATCTCCCTCACGCTTATGACCTCGACTTCTATCTCTATACCCATTCTGGTTATATTTGTCTCTATATTGGTTCCGACATTGGTTTCCAGAACCTTGGTCCCAAGTGTCTTTTCCAGACCCTTGGGCGTTGGCTAGGAAACCCGCCACCTGGTTGTCCAAGAAGTTTGCCTCCTCCTTGGAATCTGAGTGGTCTGGACCTAGCTCCTGTCCCTGTGTCCCAACATCATTCACCTTTCTGACTCCAGCTCCCATATTGTGCTTAGTAAGCAAATCCAATGATGTGTGCATATGAGCCAATTTCTGGTCACGCTCTTATTCTTTCCTACGTTGGTATGTAGTCAAACCAACAACATATGTACCAGCCGCTGCATCTTCTTTGCGGGTATGCCATGCCCTGTTTGTTTTTGTCACCCTGTCAAGAATAATAGTGGCTTGCTCCTGTGTGTGACTCATCAGTGCTCCTCCTGCCACTGTGTCTGCTACTGCTTTGGTACTATTGTTCAACGATCTATAGAAAATCTCCAACAAACTGTCATCAGTGATTTTGTGGTTTGGGAACTTGGTCAACTTCTTTATGAACCTCAACCAGGTCTCATAAAGTGCCTCAGTCTTCAATTGTTGGAAATTGTAGATCTCATCCTTAAACTACAGCATCCTGGAGGGTGGAAAGAATCTCTCTAATAAGACTTGCTTGAGCTCCCTCCAGTTGGTACTGGAGTCATTGGGCAACTTCGATAACCATAATGTGGCCTCCCCAGACAGAGAGAAGGGGAAGAGTCTTATACTTATAACATCTTGGCTGACTCCAGGCAACCTGTATACTTCCCAGGAAGTTCATCAGGTGCAGGTTGGCATCGTCAGCTGCATGACCACTAAACACCCCTTTCATGTTCAACAACTGAATCATGGTGCTAGTGATATCAAATTTGTCCCTAGCAGGTAGTGATGGTGGTACAATGGCTCCGGTTGACCCCACTTCATCAATATCCGGGTCATATTCATTGAAGAACTGAGGAGAGTATCTTTTGCCTCTGTTGTCCCTCCTATGTCGACCAACATTAACAACCTCATCTCTAGCATCCTCCGCATCTTGAAATATAGCTTGCCGAGCTACCTCAACTTGCCTAGCTTCTTTAGCTATACGGGAATCTCCCTGCTCCTAGTTTTCCATCTTATGCAGTGTTCGTTCAAGTTCGAGATATAAAGGAATTAGGGGGTTTTCACTCCGGCGAGTACTTGGCATTCACCAAGCACAACCTGTGGATATCCAAAAACAAAAAGAAAACATAATCCAGGAAATAACAACCAAAAGTCAAATACAAGGATTTAATCTAATCTTAGTCGTTTTCCCTAACAACAGTCCCACTTTTTGATAACTCTCAAACTCACATTTCTTGACAAAGTATGAAGTGGTCGTTGTCAATAAAGAACCCAACTAAGAGGTTGGGGTCGAACCCACAGAGAATAGGGTAAAATCTAGACTAATGCCGGTAATTGAACTTGTTGGTGAGTTATCTACAAATTAGGGAGATTTAAAGAAAAAAGTATTAAAGCAAGATTATATTTGTGATTTAAATCAAGATTTGCAAACAACTAGGGTAAGTGTTCCTCATAGATTCAYAACTACTTCGGGTATATACATGTGATCAATCCCAATGCTTACTTGTAGAATGGATAACTAGCATTCATCTAAATGACTGGTTTGTCCTTATTGGATGACTATACTCAATCACCAGGTCAGGTCTCATGAGTGATTTCAAACTAACCGTTATCAATTTGTTTCAAATTTAACTATCCGGCTACCACAACTCAAGCTAATACAATGATCATAAAGACTAAGACTTTATGGTAATTCTCTTTTCCTAATCTCTACTTCTCTTGGTTCAAGCAAGTAAAGAATTTAGGCAAGTCCTAACATTGTACACTATTAAGAAACGTTTAAAGATGAAGAGAATACAATACAAGCTTTTCGCATTGGTTTTGAATCACTTTTGTGTAACCCTAGCTTGTTAATCCATCATGGTTTGCAGAACCCCTAGTTATGGAGGTTTTAGCCTCTCATGGTTGTAAGATTATAATTTTTATTCATAGACAAATACATAATTACATACTTACAACAATAATTGAAAGAAAACCAGATTGAAATATAAAAAAACAATCTCAAAAACAATGTAGGAAATCAAGAATTTGATCCCAAAAATTATTCCTCAAAACTTGATAAAAATTCACAAAAATAGTTCTTCACACGTCCACTAACTTGATTATGCCCTTCTCTAACTAAATAAAACATAAAGGCTATTTATATAGACATTAAAACCTTTTCCTAAGCTAACAGGGAGTTTTTCATATCTGGTGCCAATTGTGTCACTACTGGACCTACGACCCATAGCAGGATTGTACGGGTCGTACCTGCTTTCTATAAGTCTTTGGCTGCTTCAGATTTGCTAAATGTTTTCTGGCTGGTACGACTCATACCTTCATCCTACGAATCGTACAATGCTTCCGTGGTTTGGCCCTGAGAACTCTGACATCTTCTGGAATTCTTCACGAGTGTTGTGGTATACTCGTACCTTGTTCATACAACTCGTACTGTCAGTAGTGTCTGAAGTTCTGCCAAGTACTAAAGAATCTTCTAAAGTTCACCATGGCTCATGGTATGATTCGTATATTGATGCTACGATTCGTGAGTCCATTCGTACCAGGAGTCTGCCTTTGTGCAATTTCCTCTGAACATTTCTACGACTCCAGTTACGGCTCGTACCATCCTGGTACGGCTCGTACTGAGAGTCATATATTGGCTTCTTCTCACTTCATCCTTCTGACTTACATTATGGTTCGCTGTACGGCTCGTATAATCAAGGTACGACTCATACTAGGACTGGTACTTTGACTGATTTCTATATTTTAAGGCTTCTTTTGCATATCTTTGCTCCAACACTTATTTTTCCCGAAATCAAAGTAAAAGTGCCTCATATCTATATAAACATACCTTAGTCTATGCTATTTTCTCAGTTTTAAGCATGAAAGTAATGTATAACTTACAGCACATCACACTTCCAACTCTAACATAAGCACATTCATCACTATAACTAATCTCATCATAATTAGAAGATTCATCGCTACAATATTCATCAAAAATATTATTGGTTTTACTCAAATCACAAATTTGATGTGATTCATCATAGGTTTGGCTAGTATTTGAGTCACCATAGCCACCACACTCATCACAAGAATTATAGTTCATGTCCCTTCCATCATTCTTTGCATCTGATTCCCAATATTTCCAACTATAATCATCCATTCCTTTGTTACAATTAATTTCAAAATTTTTAGAAGACATGCGTTACATAAGAGATTGTTAGTAGTAAAGTTGTCTCACATGCACTCCCTCACGTGTATCACTCAAGTAATGAAAATCAACTCTCATTTATCACACAGTTAGGTTATTACCCTCAAATAATTTCACCACTCTTGCCTTTACCACTCAAAGGATGCTCCTCAAAGTTCTTCCATGAACTAACAACTTAAACACTTCAAAACAAGTTTCAATATTTGGTTCAAGAATGGAGTTTATATCAAATACAGAAAAGGATAGTAAAACTATAACGGAATGGAAACAAAGAAGTACATAACGAAAATAAAGAGAAAAGCACGAAAAAGATTCACAGGAAATAAAGAAATACACACAAAATCACTAGACTACACTAAATATGAACAAATAGTTATAGTATCTAGCAAGAGAATAATAGAAAACTAAATTTAGTGTATAAATACTTTCAAGAAAACCAAGAACATGTTCAATGAGCTTTTAAATCTAAGTAGCTATAATGACCTTTACAATCCTCCATGTGACTTTTTGAGTTTCTTGTTGACCAAAATTCAAAGAAACATCACATCAAATGAGATTTTCAAGAGATTGATAAGATTCCAACAACTTAAAGTCACCAAATCACAAGATAAAGTATAGAATAAATAATGAACAAGTAATAAACACTAGAAATGTTCACGTCACTATTCACTTGAGAAAATGATTTTTTGGACTTTTTTTTATCAATTATTGTTCATGCTACAGTAATTCTTTTTCCTTTTTTTTCAAATTTTTAAAAATAATTTTTTATGGTTCAAATCAGTAAATTGGGCGAGTATAAGAATACCCAACCATTAAAAGTTCTGATACTACTTGATAATGATACAGATAGCGGAAGACTCTAAAATTAAAAGATTAAAAAGGGAGAAAGAATTGATTTTTGAAAAGAGAAAAACAAACTCAAGTAATTGATACCTGAAACCTTGTTCAATAGCAAAAGAAGTAGCGAATCAATTAAGAAGAAAAAAAATAAGAAAATAAGTAAGGGAACTCAAATGAGGAATCTTACCATTGAAGAAATCCAAGCTACGGTTCAAAGTAGATAGAAAGGGATAACCCAAAGAGAACCTAAAAAGGACTCCAAAGCCACAAGACTGCTACTAATATATTAAATCAAACTTAGTTACAATGAAGATAAAATACCCCTTTATTTAGATTTTCCTATAAGGAATTGGTCAAAGACTCAATTCAAATAAATTATATTCCCTAGGGACATAGAAGGTTGCCTACAGTTAGACCAATGTAGTAAACATAGATTAAAACAAAATATTAAATGGCATAGAAAGCTACCGCACACAGGGTTCTACGAAGTCAACATTGAATAAACCAACTCTTAAATATAATTCTAAAAACTAATTTAAAAAATACTATAGTATTTTTTTCATTTGGGGGCTTGATTTGGACCCCTTTCCATCTCCTCTTGGACTTTAATTTCGGTCTCCAAATAGATATAAGACTTGGAGAAAATATCTTATTGGGCATGAAATCTTCTTCCATCATAAAATATTTTTTAATAGCTAATTGTCGCCTATTTGAGTTTGTCTTGAAATTTATTATTTGATGAAACTTTCAAATCTTTCACCATATCTTTTAATGACATTGAGTTGCCATAGATGGTATCACAATTACAAGAGCTTGGATTGAATAGGTATTGATATACCAATTCGATTCAAGCTCTCTTATTGAGAATGCTCATTCAATAAGCATTCTCAATATTATGCCTTGAAGAGGACTCGAACCTCCATGATCTTTAGCATGATATTTTGAGTCTCGTGTTTCTATCATTTCACCACCATGGCATATTGAAAGTGAATCGTATTCTATGAATATGATATTTATGTAGTGTGATGTATGAAATATATAACCCTTCTCATAGTGACCCCTTCTAATAGTGAGAATTATATAACCCTATTCCGGCCCGGTCCGATATGGAATGAAACTTATAATTATGGAATCGACTCGATTATCAGATTATACATTCATAACCCTAGCATATTTCTATTTTGGAAAAAATAGATCTACTAATTCTTTGATTTCAGTTAGTAAGAGAGATCTTGAACTAAGAAATATTTTTTCAAAATTTAATAGCCAATTATAGTTTTAAATGAATTGAATGATGGATTATCTTATGGTACCACTACTATTTGTTGGGAACATGTTTTCAAAAGCATTTTCTAGGGCAAGTTTCAAGGAAAAATGTACCAAAAATGCTCTGAGATGCAAATGAAACACATAGATCCAAAGGGCGTATGCTGAAGACATAAAAGTGTAAGCCTCGAGCGATAAATTTGATTTATATAATTTTAAAAATATTTTTGTTATAAATTATATTTTTTTATTATGAGTGTAATGATATTTATACTTTATGTTATCATATGTTAAGGTTGTAGTAATTTTTCCTAATAGTCATGGGGGAAAATCTAATCTTCGACGAAGAACTCTTAAAACCGTAAGCTTGACCCTTTTGAGAAGAATCGCTTTTAAGATTCTATGATCATGAGTTAGAATAGTGGTATGGATTCATGTACAGTGTTAGAAAAAATAAGAATCACTTAGATTTGTGTGTGAGAAGTACATTGAAATAGAGAGGAATTGAGCAAAGAGAACACATATACTAGGTCTCCCGAAATTGAATAAAAATTTAAAGTTCGGAAGGACTCGAATTAGGTCATATTTATAGATTTGGACTGGTACTAAAAGTCAATGCATCATTGTCACTATTGCAGTGATGTGGCCAGCGCACTGCATTTATCAAATGAATTTCCCTGCAATAGATGTCACGTCGTGGTGACCTTTGTATTTCTGCATTTGGCCAATTTTTCTCTTAGCTCTCATCTTCCTAGAATTTCTATGTGTCACTGTATCCATAGCAGTGAATCTTACAACATTAAGAATTGTGTCACAGTGATTGGTACGTCCCACACTTAGAATTAAATTTGGATAATTTATTTCCTTTACCACAATATGGTTCCCGTAGCAGTGAACTTCAGTGTGTTAAGCGCCGCGTCACACTTACTGATGCTGCATCAACATTTAGAAAATATTTTATTGCCTTAGGTAAAATGTGCATAACTTCTTCTATCGAACTCAGATTGAAGAGTGTTTAGATCCGTTGGAAGTCCAAATACTATTATAGTGTCGAGTATGATCATACATCCTTATTAACATCACACCATTCATCCAAATTTATCATGTCCTATAGATGCAACACATAGTATGGAAGTGTGAGGTGTTAGACTACGGCCCTATTAAATGCTAAAAAGAAAAAGAAATAGGTCTCGCAGGCAATAATAACTCCCTAATAGTCTGAAGAGGAGGGTTCCCAAATCCAAAGAGCAGTGAGTCTGGGGAAAATGGATCCTCACTTAGTGGGTCTCAATCAGAGCAGGTCTCACTCGCCAGCTCAGCTAGAGTTTTATGCACAGTGGCTCTACTCAGAGAAGAGATAGTACACATGCCACTACTAGATCCAAAAATATATGGAAAGCTAAGATACACCAGAATTCCTCGAAGCTATACTGCTACACATTCTCCGTCCTTAGTTCTAGAGAAAAATATTTAAAGGGGCATGTCAAAACTAATACTTGCTTGGGACTAGCCTGCGCTAAGCCTCCGGGAGTAAATAAGAGCCTCATGCTGGAGAATTGACTATCGAAATGGAAGGGGCTGAATCTTCAATGGGACACCGTCGACGGAGCATCACAAAAGAAAACTTATCAGTATGGGTTTGGACAAACATTCGACAATTGTCACGCCCCGCCTTGGGGGGTATGACTGGCACCAGGTGCCCTAGTAGGACCTGGACTGCTAACTGGTGAGCCCAAGCACATCTGGTGCCTGGCTAGCTCTATCTTAGATTTTTGGAAACAACGGGCTATAGCGGCTGTAAATACAACCTCCGGCCGACTGGGCCTATAGCCACCTGTAAATATAATTTCAGTTAACAAGAGACATACTTATAAAGGGGGACCTATGCGGGCCGACAAGGCCACCATGCTGTCTAGTTATCTGTAACTCAACAATAGAATACTGTATAACTACGTGACCGGCGAGGTCACCACTACTATCAGACTATGGCCCCACACGGCCAACACAATCAGAAAATGCTAAACAACTAAACAAAACGCATGGCCTCACACGACCGGCACAAC
>JACEIK010000506.1:345492-386955 GCA_018107945.1 Datura stramonium | reverse complement strand
ATGTGGACAGATGTAAATAGATAGCAGGTAGTAATTAGTTGACTCATCATATTGAGCTCTATTTAAGACCTTTACCTTGTATTAAGAGGGGCATTCGGAAAACACCACACTCACTTCCAAATTGCCCAAACCTCTCTACGTTCTCTATTTTCCCTTCTTATCAATAAACAACTCTTTGTAAGTATCTTTTTCTTCTACGTTATTAATACTTGCAGTATTTTCTTTTATTTTACTCCTGCCTTTATAATTAATTTCAAAGTTTATTTTACTCCTGCCTTTATAATTAATTTCCAATTTATAATTAATCTATGTCATGCGATGAAAAGCCTTTCTATCCTCCTAATTCGTGCTATTCGAGATTGAAGAAACATGGCTCCTAGAAGGATGAATGGAAGGAGGAATGGAGGTGGCGAAGGCCACGATGAGGGAAACGGTCATAAGCATCAACCAACCCCACCGATTTAGGAGCCTCATGCATCAGAGCCATCTTCTCATGCTGAGTTCCAAGCTTCCATCCGGATGCTTGTGCAGTCCTTGACCGCTCAGGTCAATCAATAGGCCATTGCGCATGTTCCGCAAAATGGCAATGTGGTGGTGGCTCGAGTCAAGGACTTCTTTAGAACCCACCGGAGTTCTTATGTCCAAGGTAGCTGAGGACCCGCATGAATTCATTGATGAGATTGTAAAGATCACCCAGGTTATGGGAGTGAGCAGTGTTGAGTGCGCAGAGTTGGCCTCCAACCAGTTGAAGGGGGTTGCACATATTTGGTTCCGTCACTGGAAGGACAACACGGTTGTAGGAGCAGGTCCGATCACATGGGAGGAGTTTCAGGTTGCATTCCTAGATCGATTCATCCCTCAGAGATGACGGACTTGAAAGCAATCGAGTTTGTTAATTTAAAGCAAGGAAGGATAACTCTTAAGGAGTACGCCCTTGAGTTCACCCGCCTATCTAAGTATTCCCCAGAGTTAGTGGGAGACCAGCGGGCGCGGGTGAGCAGATTTGTGCATGGTATAGGAGGATATTTGGACATGGAATGCAAGATAACTATGCTTCATCAGGGCATGGTCTTCCCTCGCATTGTGTTGTATGCTTAGTAGATGAAGGCGACACATTTGAGGGAAAGGGAGGCTGAGAGAGGTAGGACTGAGGACCACAGATTCTCTCAATAGAGGTCCGGTGGTGGCCACCGACAAAAAACCCACCAGAGATCATCAGCCCCAGCATCTTCAGCAGTGAGTGTTCCATCTAGGCCCAAACATGATCAGAGAGAGCGAGAGTCAGGCTCGAGGGACCATAGTAGTAGACCAGCAGACTCCAGCATTCCACCTTGTCGCAGGTGTAGCCGAGGATACACAGGCCAGTGTTTGGCAGGGTAAAGAGAATTTTTTGGATGTGGGAAGCCTGGATATGCTCAAATATTGTCCCGTTGCGAGACATGATCAGGTTGGGGGTCGACGCATAGCTTCTAGTTCAGCGGCCCCTCCCTCACTCGCAGCGCATCAGGGGGCATCTACTAGCACAGCTGGCAGGCAGCGCCAGAACAGATTCTATGCCTTAGCCACTCATCAGGAGCAGGAGGCCTCACTAGATATAGTCACCGATATATTGAGTCTTCCATGTGGATGTATATTCTTTGTTACATCTGGGGGCTACCTTGTCTTTTTTCACATCATATATAGCTAGTAGCTTCGGAGTTAGTCTCGATGTCCTATCAGAGCCCTTCTCAGTTTCTACTCAAACATATGACTCAGTTATAGCTAGACGGGTGTATAGAGATTGCCCAGTCTCAATTCTTCATAAGGTCACCAATAGACTTGATAGAGTTAGCCATGACCGATTTTGATGTTATTCTCGGCATAGATTGGCAATTCGCATGCTATGCTTCTGTTAATTGTAGGACCCTATCAGTAGAGTTCTGATTTTCGGGTGAGCCTGTCTTAGAATGGGAGGGTAGTTCAACTGTACCTTTAGGTCGATTTATTTCCTACCTTAAGGCCAGAAAGATAATTTCTAAGGGTTGCATGTACCATCTAGTTAGGGTTAAGTGCGTGGAGTCCAAAACCCCAACTATCCAGTCCGTACCAGTTGCACGTGAGTATCCTAAGGTATTTCCTGATGATTTGCCAGGTGTCCCTCCCAAGAAAGAGATTGATTTCAATATAGATCTTTTTCCCGACATGCAGCCTATATGTTATACCCCAGAAGCTCAAAGATCGGACCCGAGAGTTGAAACAGGAAAATTGTAAAATTGATGTTGCAGGCACAGGACGAGTCACGGAACGACTCGTGAGGAGACCCGATGAGTCATTAGGTGGCTTGTGGGGAGGCCTGGGAAAATGAAGGATTGAGGTCCCCAGGAGTGAGGGAATGACTTGTGGTTAGCCACCATGAGTCGTCATGTCAATCTTAGGGTGGAGTTGGACTTTTATAGGAGGATGTCCAGTGTATCTAATGGATGGGACCCCACGAGTTGTGGTCCGTCCAAACGACTCGTGAGGTAAGTCGTGAGCATGCTAAGTGGATTTTCAAGGATGTTACGGCAGTGTACCTGACGGGAGGTGACATTGAGTCGCAGTCACAGGGGATGAGTCGTTAAGTCATCCGTTAAGAGCCCCAGCAGATCAATTAACCAGTGCACTTGACGGGCGACTCGACGAGTCGTTTCTTATCTTGACGAATCATCAGTTCACCCGTTAGGGTCACCTGACAGTTATTTCCTACAAATTCAGTAAGGGTCTTTTCATAATTACTAAGTTCCTAAGACCTATACTACGTCATTTAAGGCTCGTTTTAGTGGGTTTTAAGCAGGGTAAAACCTATCCTAAGCCATTATTCTCATGTGAAGGTCTGAAGAGGAGATTCAAGGAAAAATCTCAAGGTTTCCATTGGAATCTCAACATGGGCTATAAGAGGGTGTTAGAATTCACCATTCCCAGGTATTTAAGGCTATGAGTGGGTTTCTTCTTCAATACCCTTGCCCAATTCCTATAAAAATGTGATAAATTGGTTATGATCAAGTATGGTATTTTCCCAATTGCATGATTCTTTGATTTCTACACATGGCTATGATTAGATTATATTTATATTGATGAAGTGTGAAGCTTTGGCATATTTTAAATTTGTTTTCAAACCAAGTTGTGATTTCTAAATTATGAAATTTAATGCCCGTGGATGAGAAGTTCATGAAAGAAGAGAATGATGTTGAATATATGATGATAATGAGATTTAATGATGAAAAGCATGTTTCTAAAACTACCCATGATTATGTTGTGGTTTTCAAAATGAATTGCCTAGATCCAAGCATGATAAAGCTTTAGGTGATGCCCACATGTTGATTTAAAGTGACGATTTTCCCGACATAAGCTTACCACATTGTTTGAGGTGAAATTTCCCAATTTTTATTATAAATACTAGTTTGTGGTATGTTGAGTAAATATTTCTACATGTCACTTACCACATGATTTGGAGTAGATTCTCCCACTCATGATGGAGCTTGTGGTAAGTTTCGAAATAAAGCTTCTCATATGCATGAATTCATAATTGAGATGTAGGTCATTATTGAGCTTTGTCAACAGACAATATTGAGCTTCATACCCATATGATGTCTAGTCTATGCATTATTTCATTATGAGCTTTGTCAATATACAATGTTGAGCTTCGTTTCATACAATATTGAGTTATGCATGATTTTATATTGAGATTCATCATTAGATGATGTTGAGCTTCGTTATATATAATGTAGAGCATTGCATGTTTTGGGAGAAGGGTCTAGCACTCAGCGGGTTAAGGATCAATCACCCTCTGCCCCAGAACTATGCACCAACATAGGTTGATATAATTATATTATTGGGACCTCCCTTGTGAGCTATCCCCGACCCGATTGGCCTTCAACTTGATATTGATATCATTGTATCATCCATCTCCCTGGCAAGGTTATGGATGGCTTTACCTACTTCAGTTTTATAGTCGGGACCACATAAGCTCTATCATGGTATGTTAGTTAAGTGACAAGTCTCCCACTGTCTATACCATTCGGATTTGCATATTCATTACTTATGATGATCACTTTTTCATACATATTCAAAAAGCAAGGTTTGACTCATCGTTCAGCTTTTGATGTAAATGTTAGGTTTCAGCTTTGAGTCATTCGAGTAAGTCATGATTTCCTAAAGCTATGTATGATCACGTTATGACAAAAGTACGATTTCAAAATGAATGCATGTAGCTTTCTACTTATACTTAAAATCTTATGATATGCATGATTTTCTTTAAATGATTTATATTACTGAAGCGGTTTTACTTACCTTGCATACTCGGTATGTTCCATGTACTGACCGCATACCTTCTATGCTGCATTGTTTCATGATGCAGGATCCGATTCTTAGGTTCAGCCCCGCTTTTAGCCGCCTATCAGAGTTAGCATTTGCTTTCTTGGTCAGTCCTAATCCTCCGAGGAATAGACTATCAGTTATTTTGAGCATTTTTCAATTTCAGTATTTCTTAGCTAGTTGAGGGTGTTGTCCCATCAATTCGTCCAAATTAGAGGCTTATCAGACTTAGACATGTATTCAGCTTCAGATGTTTATTCCGTTGTTATGCTAACTTATACTTCCGCTGAGTTATATTTATGTTTCCTTCCTATTTATTGAATGAGATAGTGAATGCTTATGCCATGGGTTGACTTGGGGTCTCTCGGGGTCCCTTGTCCCGTATCTACGCTCCGGGTGTACTCTCAGTTCGTGACAGAAATACTCCGCTAATATAGAATTTTTTATCAAGGATCAATTAGGACTTAAATTTGGTTGTAATGTAGGCTATGGGAAGGGTAGGAATTATTAGGCCAAGATAGCGACTAATCTCCCTAAGCACTTTAATACTTCACAACACTTTGATTTTTAAGCACATTCTTGAATTTCCAAATTTTCTCCTTATACCTCGTTTTATTTTTCAATTTTTTTCAACTTAGGTGACTAGTGGGGATTTTTCTTTTCATCATTGAGCTCATTCACACATATTTTTTTCTCTTTTCTTTTCCTTTCTTCCGTTCCCACCCTTTACGCACCCCTACTCTAGCCACCCTCAACTTAAGTATTTTTCTTATGTTGAGGTTCACAATATCCAAGGAGGACCAGGGCCAAAACAGGTTCATTGTAAACAAATGAGAACGGTTAATTGGTAAATCATGATTTTTTTCATCTTCAATTTTTCAAAGCTCTTTCTTTTTTTTTGTTTTCCCACTAAAAATCACCCTCCTTCTTTAGCAAAAATTTCACCTTTTTCTTTTCTTCCAATTCACCACACTTTTTATATTTCCCTTCACTTTTCAAAATATACTCCTTTCCTATAAAATTTTTTCATTAAAGTGCTCTAGGAGTCATTTGGATCAAATACAAGTCAATAGAACAAAAAGGGATTAATCTTGTAATATGGCTATCAAATTCACACTTCTTAACAATTTTTTTCATTAAAGTGCTCTAGGAGTCATTTGGATCAAATACAAGTTTTAATAGAACAAAAAGGGATTAAGCTTGTAATAGGGCTATCAAATTCATACTTCTTAACCAAACTAGGACTACCATGTGCAAATTTAGAAATTAAGGCATGCCTGGTAATATGAAGTTCACTTCTCTCACCCCACAAATAATTGGTTACACTGTCCCCAGTGCTAAAACAAAGAAGCATAAAGTAATAGAGTGCAAGAAGAACTCTCCGGGCCTCTACTCCTCATTTTCAATATTTAAGCTCAATTTTATTGAAAATTATGACCTATCACCTGTACACTTGAACAAACATGTAAAAATGAAAATTTTACCTTGGGTTGCCTCAAAAGTAGCACCTGATTTAATGTCGCGGCACGACACAGGTATCTTGATTACTCAGACTTCATCAGGATACCTGTTGAGACCATGGTCACATCTTGTCCGCTTGTTTCACCACGACTCCCTGTGACACGTCACAAAATAAAAAAAGGAAATAAAGACTAAAATTTAAACTCAAGTAATTAATATAATCCTAAACCGTATTCCCCCCGCAAAGGTGCCAAAATTTGATGTTAGTCAAATCCACACTTCTTAACAAAGTATAATGTGGTCGATGTCAAATATAGAACCCAACAAAGGTTGGGGTCGATCCCACAGAGAATACGGAAGGATATAGAAGAACGCTAGTACTTAAGCTTTTAAGTCAGTATCTCCTAAGAGGGGGGGAATTTATAAAAGTAACTAACAATGTCGTTTAGAGAAAGTGAGGTTGATTTCAAAATTGATGCAATTAACTTGGGTTAGTGTTCCCCATAACATCAGAACAACAAGGTGTTTTATACTAGTGATTTATTCCGGTGCTTAGCATGCAATATCGGTAAGTTAACTTGACATAAATGGTTGGTCCCTTATTTAGATGATTATCACCACGCAACTTGGTACGTCTACGAGTGTATACTTTACTAACCCTTACCCTTGATATCAAATTTGCTATTCACGGACAAG
Organism: Datura stramonium; assembly: GCA_018107945.1. Classification (NCBI taxonomy): domain Eukaryota; kingdom Viridiplantae; phylum Streptophyta; class Magnoliopsida; order Solanales; family Solanaceae; genus Datura; species Datura stramonium. The sequence continues at coordinate 380,466 of JACEIK010000506.1, read as the reverse complement.
GTCAAGCTATTAGATGAGGGTTGATAGCCTCAAATCTCCGTTGTTAATCCCTTTTACCATTCATTACCCCCTTGGTCCGGTAAGTAAGAATAAGGTCATTTCTAACATTAGCAACCATTAAAAAAATAATTAAAACGAAGAGATAAAAAATACATGCATAAACTCCATTCAAGAATCACTAAGTATTATACCTATGTGTGTTAATTTGTCATGGTTCCCACAACCCTAGTTGTGGTGGTTTTAGCCTATCATGTTTATAAGTAACTTAATAGCATTCACAAATAAAAACTAACCCTTACTTGATTAATGCAAAATTCTTGAAGAACAATTCAACAATCGTCTCATAATTCTAAACTTAAGACACCAAACTTGTATCTAAAACTTAAGACCAAATTGCTGAAGCCCATTTTGTTTTTTTCTCTCTCGCCCAGTTTTTTTAGCCCAATCCACAAGCCCATTTCTTTTCTACCTAAACCTAATGTTTTCTCTTCAACAATGCTTTTTTTCTCACCAACAGAGAGGGGCATCTTCTTTTCCTTCACCCATCATACACCGGCTAGCGGTTTGTTGGCACATTATCCACAATTTACGCGTACGTTCAGCATTTCTCGCAACTCTCCCTTCCACCTCACCTATTCACGGGATTATCTCTTATCCCCCTCCAAAGAAATGATTTGATCTTATCCTTTAGGCGATTTTCAAAGTGGATGGGAGCCATGAGATTAAACTTCGTGGCTTAATCTCCTCCTTCTATTCGTTCTAGGTTCACCTATAAAAGGGATGATATGATCATGGGTTAAGGGTTGGACGAATTTATAGATTTTTTGGATGAGTTTTTGTTATTGTTTTTTTGGATGAATTTTTGTTGAACATTTTTCTTTTTTGGATGAATATATTTCTGGGGACATTCTTCTGAATTTTTCTTTGGCTTTTGATATTTTTTTCAAGAAATAATAAGGATATTTTGCAAATATCACTCAGGATGAAGCGTCTGTGAGAAGAGAGTTTATTTTTTAGAATTCACTATTTGAAGTCGGTCGAGTCTTGTTCACTATTCCGTCGAGGTTCTTTGCTTGCTAATAATTCCCTCGTTTCACTGGAATATAGGAGACTTACCAGGTTTATTTCTTTTTCTCTTTACTGCAAAACATGGAATAGATATATAAAAAATGGCGACTCTGAATAAATAAATTAATCCCTTTTTGATACGTCATTTCAATTGAAAAAAACCCTTTAAATAAATAAAATCTACCTCCGTCACTTTGGATGGAGGTCGTTGTTAGAAAAGGTGTGTGACAGCTCTGGCGACTCTTCTGTTGAGGATTTTGTTAATACAGATAAGAATTCGAGCTTCGATATGTTGATTTTATTTTAGCTCCACTTTGAATTTGGATATTTATTGTACTTTTGTGGGCCTAATTTGCTACTTGATTGCTCATTTACTACATTGATATTTATTGAATTGAAATATAAATTGTCTTCTCTTGCGCACCCATTTGAGTCTTCCGAACACGCTCCACACACTGTGCACTCGGAGATGCGGATACGCTCCCAAACCTGTCTTTCAAATACCAGGATGTGGTAATGCCCTGGGAAGGATATTTTATTCACACGATCTTAGGATGGGGAGGACCAACAGTGAGGCCAAAAAGCGCTGCTACCAGTAAGCTGTCCCTTCCCGACTCGAGTAGTCTGCTCCTTTTACAGCCAGTCTAGACACCTTGTCCATTAGGATGTTAAACCTAGAAGAATAAGCCCCATGAAATAATTATTCCTTATAGGCCGTGCTTTGTTTTTCATCACGTGCATTTGTCCTAGTGGGACTCGACATATGGGCCGGGTACTTCTAGGACAGGGTACCTTTTTTAGACCACAATGTACATCTGTTGTGCTACTTGTTGTATTTCATGAAAGGCTGGGTGAATGTTGAACAAGCAAGAGAATTTTGCCATCGAATTTTATTTTTATCTACTCATTTACTTATTTATTTACTTTATTTAATTTCTAAAAAAAATACAAGAATAATGAGAGAGCTTTCCAAATGATACAGTTTTTCGATTTTTAATTTTTCATGAACTATGCAAATTTATATTCTACTGATCGGTTAGTGTGTATGAAAACTCTTGGGGATTCGGCTTACTCACAACCGATTTTTCTTAGTCGAGATAGCTGCAAAAGTTAAAAGAATTTGTTTTGCAGTTTATTTTATCGTTTTAGTAGTATCTCTTTGCCGAAATGACCTGTTTTCATCTATTGGAGTAAACAAGGATGGTCTTGTAGAGAGGATCATTTTTGATATATTTTATCTTCACGGATGTCTGTTTTATTAACGAAAGGATGTAACTGCCTCTGCAAGGAAGCTAAATGGGATCGTTCTGCATAAATAACCTATTTTATTTGTCATATATTTATGTATCGTCCTTTCTTCACTAAGGAAATCTAATTTCTTTCAAGGAGGTCCATGAGAATGGTTTTACAAAAATTTACCACTTTTATTTTAGTCTATTTTGAAATTATTTAAAATTTAGCATTATTTGAAAGGAAAAAATTTTACTTTCACAAATTTATCTTAATTTGATCCAATATTGGTTTGCATTGTCTTGGCATATGTCTTGATTACGTCCGGTCGTCTTAAGTCAGACACCACAAGGCTGGACTCAGTGCCCACACACAAGTTTCAGAAAATTCCCAAGTATTTAACGAAATTGGTTCAACTTTGCATCTCCAATTTACTTATTTATTTATTTATTTCTCCATCTTTTCTTGAAAAATGAGTTTCACATCTTTGTTTGTATATGACAACTCCACTCCCTATTTATTATTCGAAGCGTCAATTTCATTGTACCAACGGGAACCCAGATCGATCTTAACTTGTCATGCATTGGACTTTAGGGACAAAATGAGTTTAGTGGAAAATAGAGACAAGAGGCTGAGAGATAACCAACTGCCCCGCTTCGTGGTGTTAGATAAGGCTCCAGTGACTTTGCGATTGTGGTATGAATGTTTAGGAAATCACGATCGAGGAGTAGTGTTCAAACGTTTTGGTTTCCTGCGAAGTCTCCTTTATGATGAACCCTGAAGGGATTTAATGGAGGCTCTAGTTCCCTTTTAGGATCCTATGAACAACGTCTTTTGTTTTGCTAATTTTGAACTCACTCCAACTTTAGAAGAAATAGGATCCTTTACAGGACTAGGTGTAAATCTTCACCAGGGGGAGCCTCTAGTACAAAAACATTTTAGTGGTCGGAGGTTCTTGGAGCTACTACATATTAATCAGGAATAGATGGGTTGTCTGAATAACGGTCGGGTCCACTTAGACTTTCTTTCCAAAAGGTATAGTCGTCTCGATGGGTTTGAGTTATTTGGGAAACAACTCCATTGTAAAGGGGATCGCAAGGTATGGGAAGAGCTTAGTTACGAAGCGTTCATTGTAGATTTTCTTGGAATCATGGTATTGCTGAGGAGACGATGAAAGATCAGTACAAAGCTGGCCGTTGTCATCATAACATTTGAGAAGAAGCCAAACATCACTCTTGTGCCAATGATTCTTGCGGATATCTTTCGCGCCCTAACTATGTGTCAAAAGGGTACAGACTATTTTGAAGGATGCAATCTCTTGCTATAGATGTGGATGACAGAACATATCCGCCATGACCCTATGCGGTAGACTTCAAAGTTGAGTGGGGTGATTATATCAAGGGTCACAAAGTTAGAATTATAGAGTATGACTTCCCAGTTGGCCTTGAGGCTTGGACGAAATATTTTAGAGAATTGACCGTTGATAAAATCTTGTGGAATTATCGTTGGTTCCCTATGAGAGAGGTGATATACATATCTTCCTACCGACCCTTTATTGTATTGATGGGACTTCATGGTGTCCATCCTTTTGCGCCCTTTTGGGTTATGACACAGCTTGGTGGGCTCCAATTCATCCTGCTTGTTGAAGACATGCAAGAATTCATGTATGAGTTCCAACATGACATCCCTCTTAGAAGCTCTGAGATCCTTAAAATTTGGGGCGGTCATATTGTAATACCCCGGAAGTGCCTAAGATTAGACCCGGGATTTAAAAATGGAAGTTGGCAGAATTTGGGAAAAACCCCACAAGATGGGTCACCTAACGGATAGTTGGTCCAACCAATTGTCCGTGGTAAGTACCCGTGGTGAGGTATGATTGGGTGGCAGTTGTAAGTAACGGATCAAGTAATGACCTATTGTCCGCTACAATGAGTCGTTGTTTGGATTCGTGGTGGAGCTAGTCCTCAGCCTAAGGGAGGAGTAACGGGTTGTGGGATGAACTGTTGGGAGGAGCCACGGGTGGTGGTAAGCAGTTTTGGGAAGGAGTACAAGAATCTCCAAACAATGTAACACAAGAAAAGCACGACTCGTTGGAAGAAGGAATGAGTCATGGTATGGCTCGTAGAAAGACTTGGTACGGGTTGTCACAGGGGAAAATAACGGATGACTTGATGACTTGTTGTATGTATAGACGACTCGTCCTGTTGAGTCGTGGGATCGAACCTGAGAATTTTGAAGTTGGGAAGTGGAGACAAAAGATGGATACCACGATTCGTGGTATCCAACGACGACCCGTTAGGACAGTCATTACCACTTCCAGTGCAGAAATTTAAGGAATTTCACTAAGGGAATTTTCATCATTCCTACGCTCTAAGGTCCTATACTACATCATTTTAAGTTATTTTTAGAGTGTACTAGGATAGGTTGAGTCATTCTAACCTATTCAAAACCCATGCATGCATGTTAGAGTGCAAGTTAGAGAGAGTTAGAGAGGAGATCAAGCCTTAGCCCTTCCAATTCTTCTCCAATTCCACTTGGGAAATCAAAGAAGTGTAAGAATCGGCTATAATCAGGTATGTAGGGTTACAAGTGTGTGTTTTTGTTCAAACCCATGCCCAATCTCTCTTAATTCATGAAGTTTTGTTTAAAAATCTTATGGGGTTTTATCTCAAATCTTGTGGTATTCTAACGATCTATCCATGGGTTATTACTTCTCATNCTAACGATCTATCCATGGGTTATTACTTCTCATGTTTTACATCATATTTTATGAATCATGATAAAATATTACAACTAATTCAATTATGAATTTATTGATTTCAATTTCTATTAAATTATGCCTAATTATGCATATTCTATGATGGATCGAGTTCTGATCTTTACCTTCTATTGTTGATGTTCATAAACCCATCATTGTTTATGAGTCATAATATGGATTTATTCAAATTCCCATTATGAATTTATGATTTAAAAAGCATATACATGATTTGCAAGTATGCATGAACCATATGATTTATGATTTTCAATTTTGGCCAACTCACGGGCCTTACTCGCATGGCTAGTTCACGTATTTACAAGCATGCTTATGATTGTCATGATTTAACTAGACCATGTATTTCATGCATATTATACTATGAGAACTATATATGTTTTGGGAGTAGTATTTAACATCGAGTAGGTTTAGGGTCTAGGTTTTGCCCTGAATCTCAAAATTACATGCCACTATAGGACTTGATGGGACCTCCCTTGAGACTGTCCCCTATGCCCAAATGGGCCTCTTTCATGTGTAATATCACACCCTTCATGGTTCTACCCTTAGCAAGGTATGAACACCCTCCCGACTAGGAATTTACAGGTCGGGCTCTATGTGTGCTCATATGGGGTATGTCGGTTATAAGAATCACCCATTGTTCCACATGTTTTATGCATTATTATGTTCATGTTATTTTGGGTCAAGTGATGATTTATAAAGTCTCTTATGGTTATGGTAATGAATGGATTACAAATGGTTTGAAAACATTGAGCCTCATGTTATCTTGTGTTATTTACGTTATGAGCATGTTGTCCCACTCCTATGATCTCTTGTGAGATTTTATTTATTTTTTTAAATGTCTTTTTTTACTTACCTTTATACTTGGTACATTCCACATACTGACCGCATACTCTATATTTTATCATTTCATGATACAATCTCCGATCAGCAGACCCAGCATTGTCAGTAGTTCATCTGGGAGTTTAGCATTCAGTTCTTTGGTGAGTCCTCATTCTCCGAGGACTAGTTGATATCAGTTTTCTTTTCATGTTCACTTTTCTATACTATTCAGGTTAGTTGGGGATGCTGTCCCATCAACCCATCGAATACTTTAGAGGCTTTTAGACTATATGTAGTATTCAGTTGTTATGTATGTAGTACGTTTTGTTTGCCATGTTATGTTATGTTTATGCTTCCGCTATGTCATTATGATAAGTATTTCACCTTATTGATATTGAGTTAGATGTATGTTCATTCCATGGGTCAACTTGGAGTCTCTCGGGGCTCCTTCTCCTGTGTTACGATGCAAGTCTATGTTTGGGTCATGACAAACTTGCTATTAGAGCCATAGGTTTGAAGTGTCCTAGGGTGTCTGAAAGCCACATTAAGTAGAGTCTTTTTGATGGGTGCGAAGCGTGCCACACTTATGACGAAGAGGCTACCAGATGTTTAGGAAATATTCCCCTCTTTCATGATCTATGTCGTGTGGTGAAATATCTCCCTATCATTCTAATTCGTGCTATGGGTGATTGCAGTATCATGGATCCCTGCTGAGTAAATGGTAGGAGGAATGGGAACGAAGAAGTACATGAGGATGGCAAACGAAACGGGCACCAACAGGCCCCACCAATGCAGAAGCACCATGCACAAGAGCTGGTTGCCCATACTATGTTTTGGGCAGCTTTTCAGATGCTCGTGCAGGCCTTGACTGCTCAGGTCAATCAGTAGGCAGTTAAGCATATTCAATAAAATGGCAATGCAGTGGCAGATCGAGTCAGAGATTTCTTGAGAATGAACCTACTAGAGTTCCTTGGGTCGAAAGTAGATTAGGAAAAGCATGAATTCATCGATGAGATTCTAAAGATCACCCAGGTCATGGGGGTGACAAATGGGGAGTGTGTTAATTTGGCCTCTTATCAGTTAAAAAGGGTTGCACATATCTGGTTTAAACAGTGAAGAAATAGTATGGTAGTGGGAGCGGGCCCTATAGGTTGGGAAAAGTTTCATGCAGCCTTTTTGGATCGGTTCTTCCCTCGTGAGATGAGGGAACTGAAGGCGATTGAGTTTGTTAATCTGAAGCAGGGTGACATATCGGTTCTGGAGGATGCTCTTGAGTTCACCCGCTTATCCAAGTATGCACCAGAGTTAGTGGTGGACCAGAGGGCTCGGGTGAACCGATTTGTGCATGGAGTGGTGGACTACCTGGATAAGGACTGTAGGATCTCCAAGTTGCATCGAGACATAGACATTCCCCACATAGTGTTGCATGCCCAGTAGATGGAGACAGTGTACCAAAGGTAGAGAGAGGCTAAGAGGGCTAGGACAGACAATTATGGGATTTCTCATCCTAGATTATAGGGTGGACAGCTCTAGCAATCTTATCACATGTCTTTTGCTCCAGCACCATCATCAGCTAGTGCACCATCTAGATCACGACGGGATCGGAGAAGTCGAGCTTCAGATTCGAGGAGTCAGGTAGTATGCAGATAGAGAACACCTTCCCAGTCTGTGCAAGGTGCGGCAAGAATCACCCAGGGAGGAGCCTAGTTGACTCAGATGCTTGTTTCGGGTGTGTAAAACCCAAACAAAGACTTAGAGATTGCCCTTCGGTCAGATCAGGGGGCGGCGGAGCCTATTTACCAGTCGCTAGTTCAGCTGCTCCAGCAGCACGTCCCTCCTACCAGGGTGCTTCGACTAGTTCAGCTGGCAGTCAGTGCCAGAACAGGTTTTATGCCCTTGCGACCCGTCAGGAGCAGGAGACTTCACTGGATATGGTTGCAAGTATGTCACGAGTGTTTCACCTTGATGCTTATGCTTTGTTAGATCCAGGGGATACCTTTTATTTTGTGATACCTTATATTTCTAGTAGATTTAGAGTCAGTCGCGATACTCTGTTAGAACCATTCTCAGTCTATACTCCTGTTGGTGATTTAGTTGTAGCTAGGCAGGTGAATAGAATTTTCCCAATCACAGTATTGCATAAAATTACCTCCGCAGACCTTGTACAGTTAGCCACGACTTACTTAGATATTATTCTCGGTATGGATTGGTTGTGTGCATGTTATGCTTCTGTTAATTGTAGAACCCATGCCGTGGAGTTCCACTTTCCGGGTAAGTAAGTCTTGGAGTAGAAAGGTAGTTTCGTCGTGCCTATAGGTCATTTCATTTCCTATATTAAGGCCAGAAGATGATTTTCAAGGGTTTTGTGTGTCATCTAGTTAGGGTAAAGGATGTTGAGTTCGAGACCCCAACTATCCAGTCAGTTCTGGTAGTGTGTGAGTACCCAGAAGTGTTCCCTGATGATTTACCGGGTGTTCCTCCCGAGAGGGAAATTGATTTTGGTATTTACCTTCTTCCCGACACGCAGCCTATATCTATCCCTCCTTACAGAATGGCTCCAACCGAGATAAAGGAGTTGAAAGAATAGTTCAAGGACACGTTAGATAAGGGTTTTATCAGAACAATCAAGTCTCCATGGGTGCACCAGTTTTATTTGTCTGAAAGAAGGATGGTTCCCTTCGGATGTGCATTGATTATCGACAATTGAACAAAGACACAATCAAGAACCGGTAGCCTCTACCCAGTATTGATTATATATATTACCAGCTTCGGGGTGCTAACTGCTTTTCAAAGATAGACCTCAGATACGGGTACTATCAGCTGAGAGTTCGAGAGAGCGACATCCCAAAGACAGCCTTCAGGACGCGGTATGGTCATTATGAGTTTGTAGTTATTTCTTTTGGACTAACGAATGCTCCTGCAGCTTTTATTGACTTGATGAATAGGGTGTTCAATCCATACTTGGATATGTTCGTGATTGTGTTTGTTAATGACATCCTGATATACTCTCAGAGTGAGGAGGAGCATGCCGCTCATTTGAGAGTAGTGCCACAAACTCTAAAGGATTGCAAATTATATGCCAAATTTAGCAAGTGCAAATTGTGGTTGAACTCAGTGGAGTTTTTGGGCCATGTTGTATCAAGTGAGAGACTTAAGGTGGACTCTCAGAAAATACAAGCGGTGAAGAATTGGCCTAGACCGGTGAATCCTTCGGATATTCGAAGCTTCTTGAGTTTAGCTAGCTACTATCGAAGATTCGTGGAAGGTTTCTTATCGATTGCATCACCTTTGACCAAATTGACCCTGGAGAAGGTGAAATTCCAATGGTCGGAGGTTTTTGAGAAGAGCTTCCAAGAGTTGAACACTCGACTTACTTCAGCACCGGTGTTAACTCTACTGGAGGGCCCCGATGGGTTCATAGTGTATTGTGATGCTTCGTGAATCAGACTTGGGTGTGTATTGATGCATCATGGGAAAGTTATAGCATATGCCTCCAGACAGCTAAAAGTTTATGAGAAGAATTACCCAACCAATGATCTTGAAATGGCCGCAGTGGTATTCTCCTTGAAGATATGGCAACATTATTTGTACGGGGTCCATGTGGATGTGTTTATGGACCAAAAGAGTTTATAATATGTGTTTACCTAGAAGGATCTCAATCTTCAGAAAAAGTGGTTGTTGGAGCTACTTAAGGACTATGATATGAGTGTCCTTTACCATCCAGGTAAGGAAAATGTAGTAGCGGACGCACTTAGTAGACTCTCTTTGGAGAATATGTCTCATGTGGATGAGGGGAAGAAGGAGCTGGTGAAGGATGTGCATCGACTCGCAAGGTTAGGAGTTAGGTTGGTGCACTCGACCGATGGCGGTGTTATTATTCAGAAAGGATCAGAATCGTTATTGGTGACTAATGTAAAAGATAGACAAAATAAGGACCCTATTTTGGTAAAGTTAAAGGAAGCCATTCAAAATTAGAAGGTAGAGGTCTTCTCCAAAGGGGGAGATGGTGTACTTTGGTACCAGGGTCTCCTATGTGTTCCAATGTTGATGATTTGAGGAGCCGAATGTTGCATGAGGCTCATGGATCCAGGTATTCTATCCATCCAGGTGCCACCAAGATGTACCGTGGCTTATGGGAAGTCAATTGGTGGAATGACATGAAGAAGGACATCGTGGAGTTTGTAGGTAAGTGTCCAAACTGTCAGCAAGTAAAGGTAGAGCACCAGATACCGAGAGGCGTGCTTCAGGATATCAGTATTCCTACTTGGAAATGGGAAGAAATCAATATGGACTTCATCACAAGGTTTCTTCGCACTAGTCGACAATATGACTCCATTTGGGTTGTAGTAGACAGGTTGACCAAAGCCACTCATTTTCTACCAGTCAAAACCATGGATTCAGCGGAGGATTATGCCAAACTATATATATGGGAGCTAGTTCGATTTCATGGAGTTCCCTTATCCATTATATCAGATAGAGGTACCCAATTTACCTCTCAATTTTGGAGGTCATTTAAGAAAGGACTTGGTACTCAGGTTAAGCTCAGCTCAGCATTTCACCCACAAACGGATGGTCAAGCGGAGTTGACAACTCAGACACGCGAGGACATGTTAAGAGCATACGTAATTGACTTCAAATGTAGTTAGGATGATCATTTGCCTCTTACCGAGTTTACATACAACAACAGTTTCCATTCCAGTATTCAGATAGCTCCATTTGAGACTCTCTATGGGTGGAGATGTAGATCGCCCATTAGTTGTTTTGAAGTTGGTGAAGCTGCAATTATAGGAGCTGCTTCAGTCCACGAGGCTATGGAGAAGGTTTAGCTCATACAGGAAAGGTTGAAAACAGCTCAAAGTTGTCAAAAGTTCTATGCCTATGTGAGAAGGATGGAGCTTGAGTTCGAAGTGGATGACTAGTTGTTTTTTAAGGTGTCGCCCTTGAAAGGAGTGATGCGGTTTGGAATGAAAGGAAAACTCAGCCCCTGTTATGTTGGCCCCTACCGGATTGTGAAACGGTTTGGTAAGGTGGCATATGAATTGGAGTTTCCCTCAGAATTTGCTTCTATGCATCCTGTGTTCCATGTATTGCTCTTAAAGAAGTGTTTGGGTGATCCAGCCTTAGTTGTCCCGGTGGACAGTATTGGTGTGAAAGACAGCCTTAGTTATGAGGAGGTTTCAATGGAAATACTGGATCATCAGGTTCAAAGGCTATGGAACAAGGAAATAGCTTTTGTTAAAGTGTTATGGAGGAATCAGCATTTTGAAGGAGCCACGTGGGAAGCCGAAGCAGATATGATTGCTAAATACTCGTATTTATTCTCTACCGGCTCAGTAAGAGCTTGAGGTATCACTTTTTGCCCTAAAACTCTAATTAGTTTTCATGTTTAGTTTAGGTGCCCAAATTTCTTTTATGTATATGGATGTATGTATGATTCGTGAAATCAGTTCGGCTATATAGTTTAAATCGGAGATAGTAATTCCATCAGTCTTCAGTTTAAATGATCAGTATTTGAATATGATGATTGCATTTCTCCTATTTTCTGTATGTTTTTCCAGCATTCGAGTACGAATGTTCCCAAGGGAGAGATTTTTTAATACCTCGAAAGTGCCTAAGATTAGACCCGAGATTTAAAAATGGAAGTTGGAAGAATCTAGAAAAAATCCCATAGGACGGGTCACCTAATGGATTGTTGGTCCAACCAACGGTCCGTGGTAAGAACTTGTGGTGAGGTATGACTAGGTGGTAGTTTTAAGTAATGGGTCAAGTAACGACCCGTTATTAACTACAATGAGTCGTTGTTTGGAGATGTGGTGGAGATAGTCCTCAGCCTAAGAGGAGAGTAACGGTCATGGGATGACCCATTGTGAGGAGCAATGGGTCGTGTTAAGCAGTCGTGGGAAGGAGTACAAGAATCTCCAATCAATGTAATGGAAGGAAACCACGACTGGTTGAAAAAAGGAACGAGTTGTGGTATGGCTCGTGGAAAGACTTGGTAAAGGTTGTCAAAGAAACAACGAATGACTTAGCGACTCATTTTCTGAAGGGACGACTTGTCCTATCGAGTTGTGGGATTGAACCTGAGAATTTTGAATATGGGAAGTGGAGATGACGGATGGATACCACGTGTTGTGGTATCCAACAACAACCCGTTAGGACGGTCGTTACCTCTACCAGTGCAAAAATTTTAGGAATTTGATTAAAGGCATTTTCCTCATTCCTACGCTCTAAGGTCCTATACTAAGTCATTTTAAATTATTTTAAGAGTGTATTAGGATAGGTTAAGTCATTCTAACCTTTTCAAAACCCATGCATGCAAGTTAGAGAGAGTTAGGGAGGATATCAAGCCTTAGCCCTTCCAATTCTTCTCAAATTCTTCTTGGGCAATCAAAAGAGTGTAAGAATCAGCTATAATCAGGTATGTAGGGTTATGTGTGAGTGTTTTCATTCACACCCATGCCCAATCTGTCTTAATTCATGAAGTTTTGTTTAAAAATCTTATGGGGTTTTATCTCAAATCTTTTGAAATTCTAATGATCTATCCATGAGTTATTACTTCTCATGTTTTACTTCATATTTTATGAATCATGATCAGATTTCACAACTAATTTAGTTATGAATTTATTGATTTCAATTTCTATTAAATTATGCCTAATTATGCATATTCTATGATGGATCGAGTTATAATCTTTACCTCTATTGTTGATGTTCATAAACCCATCATGATTTATGAGTCATAATATGGATTTATTCAAATGCCCATTATCAATTTATGATTTTGAAAGCATATACATGATTTACAAGTATGCATGAACCTCATGATATACGATTTATAATTTTGGCCAAGTCACGGGCCTTACTCTCATGGCTAGTTCCCGTATTTACAAGCATTCTTATGATTGTCATGATTTAACTAGCCCAATGTATTTCATGCATATTATACTATGAGCACTATATATATTCTGGGAGTAGTATTTAACACCAAGTAGGTTTGAGGCCAGGGTTTTGCCCCAAATCTCATAACTAAAGGCCACCGTAGGACATGATGGGACCTCCCTTGAGACTATCCCCTTTGCCAAAATGGGCTCCTTTCATGTGTGATATCACGCCCTTCATGGTTCTACCCTTGGCAAGGTACGAACACCCTCCCGACTAGGGATTTACAGGTCGGGCTCCATGTGTGCTCATATGGGGTATGTCGGTTACAAAAATCTCCCATTGTTTTGCAAGTTTTATGCATTATTATGTTAATATTATTTTGGGTCAAGTGATGATTTATAAAGTTTCTCTTATGGCTATTGTAATGAATGGATTACGAATGATTTTAAAACCTTGAGCCTTATGTTATCTTGTGATATTTATGTTATGAGCATGTTATCCCACTCTTATGATCTCTCACGAGCTTTTGTGTATTATTTTAAATGTCCGTCTTTACATACCTTGCATACTCGGTACATTCCACATACTGACCGTATACTCTATGCTGTATCATTTGATGATACAGGCTCCGCTCTTACGACCCAGCATCGTCAGTAGTTCATCTCAGAGTTTAGCATTCATCTCTTTGGCGAGTCCTCATTCTCCAAGGACTAGTTGATATCAGTTTTCTTTTCATGTTCAGTTTTCTAGACTTGTTGAGTTAGTTGGGGATTTTGTCCCATCAACCCATCAGATATATTAGAGGCTTTCAGACTATATGTCGTATTCATCTGTAATATATGTAGTACGTTCTATTTTCCATGTTACATTATGTTTATACTTCCACTATGTCGTTATGCTAAGTATTTCACTTTATTGATATTGAGTTAGATGTATGTTCATGCCAAGGGTCGACTTGGAGTCTCTCGGGGCTCCTTGTCCCGTATTATGATCTGAATCTACATTCGGATCTTGACATGTAAACTTTCGAGTTTCCCTGATATGGTGAAAGACCGCAAAAGAGGGGAGGTAGATATTTGGTATTTGGAGTGGTTTGAAAATCAACCCCCACTTAAGGTCATGCCTGAAGGATTAATGAAAGGAGTAATGAACCGTGAGGCAGAAATTGAAATCAGAATCAAGCATGCTTGGCTCGAGGTAGAGAAAAATTACCAATCCACCGTTCTGACTTCAAAATGCTGATTTAGAGTGTGCTAGAGCTAGGATCGAGAAATAAAAAGAAGAACTTAATGAAGAAAGAGCCAACTTGGACCATATGGAATCTACACTGAAGGGTCAACTCCAGCTAGCGACGACTAGGGGAATGCAAATAGCAAAGTTTTCTTCTTCTCCTCAGCAACAGCTACAGAAGTATGAACAGAAAGTGCATGCCAAGTTTGATCAGGAGCAACGTCAATGGATGATTAAGAGAGGGATATTGAACAACCGTGTTATGGGGTATGAGGAACACGAAGTTCAAATGAGGTAGGTCATCAATGATAACCACACATGATTGCAAAATTGCTATTTGAGCATGGGGCAAGCTGGGGATCAAGTACTTGGTTTTCCAAGAAGAGCGGCATGCATTCACCATGATCATAATCATCAAAATGATAGAAGTGTGGGTCAACAGGCGTGTGCTCTTGTTCTGAAGCTGCCGACATTGTTTCAGAATTCATATGAGGCCTTGGGAGGGAAATGGCTATATGGAAACCACGAGGAGGACCATTGATAATCTTTGTCCAGACCTAAGGAGTTTTAGAATGAAAGTGCTTATGCCACCAATAGACATTTCTTTTATTATCTTCCATTACATTTTAGTTTTGTACTTTTCATTTTCTACTATCTTAGTCAGGGTGTGTACTAGTTTTCGATTTTATTCACAGTGTCTTGTATACATATTTATTTTGAGTTCATGTATTAAAGAGAAAACCAATGAAAAATATTTTGTTTAAAAAAAAAATTTTCATATATTTTTCCTGAACTACGCGATGATGTGATTCATGTTTCCAACATGATACACAGGCAACCCCAATGGGTTCGGTCAAAAGCTTTTGAAAAAGAGAAGAGAAACAAAAGAAAAGAGGGCATAAATTTTGTTTTTAGAAAAAGAGGTTACACCTAAATACGTCGGGATGAAGCATAAAGGCTTTCATGATAGAATTGAAAAAGTGTATAGGTGCATAACATGCAACGTGATTATAATATATGAAATGCTAGCGCTAACACATGTTTGCTGCTATATCCAGAAAGAATGAAAGTGGTTGGTTTGTTGGCATTCTGGGTAATCACCCATATTACACTAGGTCTAAAGGAAAGGCAGCAACGGCCGACAAAGACACGGAAGTCGCCATAATTGACCAGAGAAAGAACCCCAAAGAAGAGGACTCAGGGGCTCATGGGAAAGTTCTAATTTTAAGAAAACAACTGGCTGAATGGAATCGGGATTGGGTGTGTGGGTTACCTCCTTCCATGTTCCCTACGGATAACTCTGACAATCCCCCCAACCTCTGACCATTATCAAAGGCTCAGTTTTCCATTTCGGCTGACCCTTCGCCATAACATGCACCAGGGTATACCCCGTGCCATCTCTATCCTAGCACCTCCACAGTATGTGCCCCTGCTCCATAGCATATAATCAATTCATACCCTGCACGCCAAGTTTCTCCAGCCTTTGTAGCCCCTTCTCCATCTAAAATCCCTTCATTCACAGTTCGTCCTTCAATTATGCTCCCACGATCTGCTAGTGAACCTGTTTTCAATACTCGGGACCTCCAAAACTATCCTCCTAAACCAACATTTAAAGAGACTGATCCTTATGGTTATACTAATCAGCCCGAGTTCTCTTTTGAAACCGAAAAGCCAGTTAAGACAGATTAACAAGAGGAAATGATTAGGAATATGCAAAGACTTGAACAAGCAATGAGAAACTTACAGGGATATAGAGGCCACAAAAGCGTTTCATACAAGGACCTGTGCATGTTTCCAAGTGTCCACCTTCCTACTGGGATTAAGATGCCAAAGTTTGATAAATACGATGGACATGGGGATCCTGTGGCACACTTGAGGAGATATGGTAATCAATTGAGAGGGGCTGGAGAAAAGATGAATTGCTCATGGCCTACTTTGGTGAATGTTTAACAGGTGTGGCTTCAGAATGGTTTGTTGATCAAGACATTATTAAGTGGCACACTTGGGATGATATGGCTAGTGAGTTCGTGCATCAGTTTTAGTACAATATTGATTTCGTCCCCGATGAAAAGACCTTAATTAGCATGAAGAAGAAGTGTATGGAGAGTTTCAGGGAGTATGCCATAAGATGGCGCGAACGGGCTGCTAGGGTAAAACCACCAATGAAAGAAGGAAAAATGGTGGAAATCTTTATCCAAGCACAAGATGAGACGTATTACAAACACTTACTTCCCCCAATGGGTAAATTATTTATTAAAGTCATCAAGATGGGGGAAATGATAGAAGACGGAATTAAGACAGGGCGCATCGAGAGCTTTGCTGCATTGAAGGAGACCACTCAAGCAATTCAAAGTGGTTCAGGGAGTTTTGGAGGGAAGAAGAAAATAGAGGATGTAGCTATTGTTGTACCTGGGTCACGACGAAGCTCGAGGGGTCCACCTCGCCAATACACCCACCCCAATCCCAAACCTATAGCAAAAATCCATATAATCCTCCACAAAATTACTTTCCTCCCCAAAATCCACAATATTCCATTCCTCCTCCCCAATATCCCTTATACAACGAGCAACCATATGAACACCCCCCTCCATGCCAGCAATGGTGTGCACCAGCTCCTCAAAATGGTCCTTTACCTCAACAAACATACCAAAGCCCTTCCCGACCTAAATTTCAACCTAGGACAGAATATAAAAAGGGAAAATTCAATCAAGGATAATTTCACGCCCATTGGAGAGTAATATGCTAGTTTGTTTTAAAAGTTGAGGGCATCGAATGATTTGAGCCTAATTGAAGGAAGGATCCCAAACCCGCCTCCAAGAAATCTTTACTATTCTCAGAGGTGTGAGTACCGTTATGATATCCCCAGGCACAATATTGAGAAATGTTGGTACTTGAAGAGGGCAATCCAAGAATTGATTGATATGAACCAAATTGTAGTTCAAAGCCCAGATGTGCCAAATATCAATTGTAATCCACTGCCTACCCATAATGAAACAAACATGCTGGAGTTGGTTCATAGCTGCGAAGAGTCTGCAGTTCCCTACAAGCCCATTGTTAAGATTTAAACCAATGTGGAAAAGTGAGTTAATGCTGCAGATTCAGCAACGACAAAGCCTCTTGGTATAGAGGGAACGATGGGGGAACCAGGCCAGTTAGGTGTGAAGAAACCTATGCTAATAGTAAAATGAGTCTCCAAAAATTTTGTTTCAAGTCAAGAGAAACCAAAGTTAACTGTGATGAGAGTGTCGAGAAAGCCTATACAAACCGTGAAAGGGGCGCCCACTGCACCTATTGTTATCAAGTCGATGACATAGCTTCCAATGCTGGATACCAAGATGGTTCCTTGGAATTACAAGCAAACTACGATAACTTACAAAGGAAAAAAAAGTAGTTGGTGAAGTAAATGAAGTAGGGGGTTTGACTAATTCTGGGAGATGTTTTACCTCAAAAAAGTTAAGGAAGACCAAACCGATGAGGGATGGGGCAGTGCCTGTTAAGAAGCCAGTCTCTGAGGAAGAAGCTGAAGAATTCTTAAGAAAGATGAAATTGCCAGACTATTCTATCGTGGAATAATTGAGGAAGACTCCGGCTCAAATATCTCTGTTATCATTGCGGCTACACTCCGATGAACATTGTAAAGCTATAATGAAGATCCTGAATGAAGCACATATCCCTAATGAGATTATGGTGAATCAGTTGGAGAATATTTCTGGGAGAATTTTTGAGGTAAATAGGATCACCTTATCCGATGAAGAACTGGCTGCGGAAGGTACGGGGAATAATCGAGGCCTTCATATTATCGTGAAATATGAGTGTTCCTACATCACTCGAGTTTTAGTCGATGGAGATTCTGGTACTAACATTTGTCTTCTATCAACTCTAAAAAAGTTGAATGTCAGTTCTGAAAGGATCTAACCTAAAAATGTGTGTTAGAGCTTTTAATGGACAGCAAACATATGTTGTTGGAGAGATAGACCTTGTGTTGACAGTTGGGCCAATTGATTTTACTGTAAATTTTCAAGTGTTGGACATCATGACTTACTACAATCTATTACTTGGAAGACCATGGGTACAGATGGTTGGAGCAGTCCCGTTTACCTTGAATCAGGTGGTCAAGTTTGATCATGACAGGCAAGAAGTGGTTGTTCATGGGGAAGGGGACATGTCTGTCTATAAATACTATTTTGTTCCTTTTGTTGAGATTGATAATGTTGATAAAACACTAATTTATCAAACTTTTGAGGTAGTGGTTGCTGAGCAAATTCATGAAGGGAATCCTATTCCATGGCTGGAATTGCTTGTTGCACCTGTTATAGTAGTGAATGAAATGCTGAAAAATGGTTTGAGCCAGGAAAAGGATTAGGGGTATCTTTGCAAGGTAGGAGTCATCCAATATGCCTACATTAGAATTTTTGTTCTTTTGGTCTAGGGTACAAGCCTACAACCCAAGATAGAAAGAAGTATAAGATGAAGAAAAATGAAGCATGGTAACTTGCCAAGCCCATGTCACCAATCAGCCAGTCTTTCATCAAATCCAGCACCACTAGGCCCTCCATGCCATAAGTTCTAAAGCCTGTGGTAGAGGTTGATACAGAGTTGTTTGGTTATTTTCAATACCTGTTCGTCGAAGAAAATATGGTTGAAAGTGGAGAAGGTTCCAGCAAAAAAGATGTGCAGTTCATTGGCCATGATGTCCAGCTTAACAATTGGAAAGTCACTCCTCTCCCTGTTAGGAAGGAGTTTTGGTAGTTTGTTTTATTTTTCTTTCTATTATCTGAGTTATTCCAGGGTTGTAATTCAGCTTTTATCTTGTTTGTTTTAATGTTTAAGCACTTCTATCTTACTTTTCAATGAAATATAATTTTCATTTTCTCTTGGAGTCTAATGTATTTCATTTATATTAATTTGTACAGTTCTTTCTATGTCGGTTCTACTGATATGACATGCATGCAAAATTTTCAGCCAGAGCTTAAAATCCAGGCTAATCATAAAACAATGAACCAAGACATTGAATATGATGCAGATGAAACATTTGAGGAAATAAGGAGGGATTTGAACATTATGATATTAAATTGAACCCTAATATGAATGAAACTAAGGAAATCAATCCACAGATAAGGAAGATGTTAGGGAAACTATGATAAGTTTGCATGTTCAACCAGAAAAAATAAACAAGGAATAGTTCAGGCTCTATTTGATTATAAAGATGTTTTTGCATGGTCTTATGATGACATGCCTTGTTTAAGCACTAGTTTGGTGGTTTACAAATTACCGACCGACCCCGTGTTTCCACTTGTTAAGAAAAAATTGAGGAAGTTCAAACCTGACATAAAAATGAAGATTAAAGAAGAAATCACAAAGCAACTTGAGGCTAGAGTCATCCGAGTCGCTCAATACCCGACTTGGCTAGCCAATATTGTCCCAGTTCTGAAGAAAGATGAAAAAACTCGTGTATGTGTTGATTATCGCGATTTGAACAAAGCAAGCTTGAAAGATAATTTTCCATTACCAAACATCCATATTTTGTTAGATAATTTCTCTAAGCATGAAATTGCTTCTTTTGTGGATTTCGACGCAGAGTACCACCAGGTTGTTATTCATGACGAAGATGCTGAAAAGACGTCTTTTATCATATCATGGGGGCATATTGTTATCTAGTCATGCCATTTGGGTTGAAGAATGCCGGGGCAACTTACATGAGAGCGATGAATATCATGTTTCATTATATGATGCACAAAGAGATTGAATTCTATGTAGATGATGTGATCATCAAGTCAAAAAAAAGTCTGACCATATCAAGGATTTAAGGAAGTTCTTCGAAAGACTTTGCAAGTACAATCTCAAGCTCAATCCAACAAAATGTGTATTTGGGGTCCCATTTGGAAAATTTTTGGGGTTTGTAGTCTGTCAGCGTGGTATCAAATTAGATCCTTCGAAAATCAAGGCTATTCAGGATTTGATGTTGCCAAAGAACAAAACTGAGGTGACGAGCTTACTCGGAAGGTTGAACTATATCAGTAGATTTATTGACCAGCACACAATAATTTTCGAGCCTACTTTGAAGTTGTTAAAGAAGAATGCTGCAATTGAATGGACTGAAGAAAGTCAAGAGGCGTTTGATAACATTAAACAATACTTGTAAAATCTGTCAGTATTGGTTCCACCCGAGCCTAGCAGACCCTTGATACTATATTTGTCAGTTTTAGACAATTCTTTTGGTTATGTATTGGGTTAGCATGATACCATAGGTAAAAATAAGCAAGTCATTTATTATCTTCGCAAAACATTTCACCACTTATGAGGAAAAGTACACCCTTCTTGAAAGGATGTGTTGTGCCTTGACTTGGGTGGCACAAAAATTGAAGCATTATCTTT
This sequence comes from Datura stramonium, assembly GCA_018107945.1. Lineage (NCBI taxonomy): Eukaryota > Viridiplantae > Streptophyta > Magnoliopsida > Solanales > Solanaceae > Datura > Datura stramonium. Next base: position 360,092 of record JACEIK010000506.1, on the reverse strand, counting down.
CGTCCTAGACTACTTACCTCATATCTCGCATGGATCCCTTGAAGTATATTTTTCAGAAGCCTATGCCTACAGGTAGACTTGCAAAATGGCAGATATTTCTTATGGAGTTCGATATTGTATATGTGACCCAAACTGCAATGAGGGCCCAATCTTTGGTGGACCATTTAGCCGAGAATCCCATTAATGAAGACTATGAGCCATTGAAGACGTACTTCCCTGATAAAAAAGTGTTGTGCATAGATGAAGTTATTGCAGATGATAATCCAAGTTGAAAACTGTTCTTTGGTGGAGCCGCTAACACGAGAGGAATTGGGATAGGAGCAGTTCTTATTTCTGAATTAGGGCAGCATTACCCTATAATGGCTCAACTTCAATTTTATTGTACTAATAATATGGCAGAATATGAAGCTTGCATTTTGGGTCTAAGATTAGCTGTTGAACAGGGAATTCAAGAATTATTATTATTGGGAGATTCATACTTGATAGTCCACTAGATTCAAGGAGAATTGGAAACTCGTGTTTTCAAGCTCATCCCATATCGACACTGCTTGCTGGATCTTTGTAAATAATTCATATCAGTGAAGTTTAGACATATTCCAAGAATTCATAATGAGATTTATGATTCTTTGGCCACTTTATCTTCAATGCTTGAACATCCAGACAAGGTGCACATTGACTCTTTATATATACAAATCCGTGATCAGCATGCTTATTTTAATACTGTGAAAGAGGAACTTGATAGTAAACCATTGTTCCCTGACATTAAAAATTACATCTAGTGTAGAGAATATCCAACGCATGCCACCGGCGATCAGAAAAGGATTATTCGGTGATTGGTTAATGGAATTTTTCTTGAGTTTCATCTTGTACAAGAGGACACTTGACTTGGGACTTCTAAGGTGTGTAGATGCTAAAGAGGCTTCACCATCATGACTGAAATACATTCTAGAGTTTGCAGACTACAAATGAACGGGCATGCCTTAGCAAAGAAGATACTTCAAGCAGGTCATTATTGGCTCACCATGGAACAAGATTCCATTCGTTTTGTTCGTAAGTGTAATCAATGTCAGGTACACGGTGATTTGATACATTCTTTGCCTTATGAGTTTCACACAGTGTCCGCACCATGGCCTTTTGTGGCTTGGGGGATAGATGTGATTGGGTCGATCGAGCCAAGAGCGTCAAATGGGCGCAAGTTCATCTTGTTAGCCATTGATTATTTTACAAAATGGGTGGAAGTGGTAACGTTAAAATCAGTAACCAAGAAAGTCGTGGTGGATTTTGTTCATTCCAATATATTTGCAGATTTGGTGTCCCGAAAGTAATTATTACAGATAATGCTACTAATCTTAATCGTCATTTGATGAAGGAGGCTTGTCAATAGTTTAAGAATACACACCGAAATTCAACTTCGTATTGTCCAAAAGAAAATGAGGTGGTAGAAGCTGTCAATAAGAATATCAAGAAGATACTCTGCAAAATGGTGCAGGGTTCCAGACAGTGGCATGAAAAGTTTCCTAATGCTTTGTTGGGTTATTGCACTACTGTTCGCACTTCCACAGGTGCAACTCCTTTTTTGTTGATATATAGGATGAAAGCAGTTATACCTGCAGAAATTGAAATTCCATCCCTTCTAATTATTGAACAAGTTGAATTTGATGATGACGAGTGGGTTAAGAACCGATTGGAGAAATTAAGTTTGATTGATGAAAAGAGGTTAACATCAGTATGTCATCGACAACTATGTCAATGAAGAATGGCACGATGATATAACAAAAAGGTGCATTCTAGGCACTTTGAAGTGGGTCAGCTAGTATTGAGGTGTATCCTTCCCCATCAGGCAAAAGAAAAAGGCAAGTTCACTCAAAACTAACAAGGGTCATTTATCATAAAGAGGGTATAACCCAATGGTGCTTTATATTTAACAGTATAGAAGGAAAAATAATATAAATGGCTATCAACTCTGATGCTGTGAAAAGATATTATGTATGATCTTTATTTTTCATAATTAGGTTTCTTTTGTTTTGTACTTGATATTTCAGAGTTTGATATGACGAAGGCATTTTATTCTGCTATTCAAATATTGTTTCATACCTTGTCATTCCTTTTGAGCTTTAATTTATTTTCTTTCATAACCCTCTTGCGGAATCATAATGGAGACATGAAAAAAAGAGGAAAGAAAAAAAAAAGGAAAAAAAAGAAGAAAAAGAAGTCAAAAGTCAATTAATCATCTCTCATAAACTACGTTTGACCTGATTCTTGTCTCAACAAGATACGCAGGAAGCCCTACTCCGAGGTTTTGTCCAACTAATAATAAAATATAATAAACCCCATTTTAAAAGGAAACTGGGAAAAAAGTTATTTTTATTTTTATTGAGTCAATTTCGAAAGTTGTATGTTCCATCCCTATTTTAAATATTATTTTTCGAACCTTTACGCCCCCCTTTCTTTCTAACCCTGTCCAAAAGCCATGTTACAACCAAAAAGAAAGACCTTCCAATCAATCATTGAAAATGTCAAGTCTGAGCATGCTATGTGTATATAACGTTTGCACCATGGGTATTATTGGTCTTCATCAGCACAAAGAGAAATAAAAATGAGAGAGTCTTATTGGTGAAAACCCTTTTGGGGCATCGTAAGGCGATGGTGAGTTAAGAAAAAATAAAAATGAGAGAGTCTTATTGGTTAAAACCCTTTTGGGCACCGTAAGGTGATGGTGAGTTGAGAAAAATAAATATGAGAGAGTCTTATTGGTGAAAACCCTTTTGGGCACCGTAAGGCGATGGTGAGTTGAGAGAAATAAAAATGAGAGAGTCTTCTTGGTGAAAATCCTTTTGGGCACCGTAAGGCAATGGTTAGTTGAGAGAAATAAAAATGAGAGATGCTTGATGGCAAAAATTCTTCGGGGCTCTACTAGTCGGAAGATAGCTCCGGATTGTGATGAGATTTGTTGAAGTGTAGAACACAGTTTCAAAATTAAAAGTTTGATGAATTTTATTTTAGTTTGAGTTGATAGTCAGGCTGCTCAATAAAAAATGCATGTCATAATCATTTGTGCCAGCTACCACACTCAGATAGGTCCCTCTCACATCTCATTTCGAAAAATAATGTCTTTAGTTGAATTTCTTTCTTCTCTATTATTCTATCTTTATGTCATTTTATTTTTATGTATCTTTGAGTCAAGTCAGGGTCAAAACAAGTGAGAAAGGATTTCAAAACTCGCTACTATCTTTTCCAATTACATATAGCAAGACAAATGGCCAGCACATAAACTAGCATGATTTAAGATAGAGCAAAGTATTCATTGAATTATCAGCGAAGGGAAGGTTTCTGGGTTCATGAAAGTACAAAGGTTAAATAGAGGAATGATTGAGGGACATTAGGAGACAAAGGTGTTATGTTTGTTTAAAGTCATTCTTGATGGCCAGATCAGGGGTCAATAATGCAATAGGCCAACAACGCGATCAAAATATCCGAGGTCGAGCTTAACCTGATGAGTGTTGGAATAATTACCTTAAAAGCAAAAGCCACAAACCAACCATAAAGTTAAAACTCCAAAATTTTCTTTGTTCTCAAACAGGGGAAAAAAATTTAGTTCGTTAAAAGCAGGTTCCTTCTAGGAGAATTCAGGTTAACATTTTCGATATTACTCATGACCCTCCTGAATAATGGGATTTAGTTTTAGTTTGTCAAGACCCTCCTGGATAATGAGATTTAATTTTTAGTTTCTCAGGACCCTCTTGGATAATGGAATTTAAATTTTAACTTAGCAGGACCATCCTGGATAATGGGATTTAATTTATAGTTTCTAAGGACCCTCCTAGATAATAGGATTTAATTTTAGTTTGTCAGGATCCTCCTGGACAATGGGATTTAATTTATAGTTTCTAGGACACTCTTGGATAATGGGATTTAATTTTAGTTTAGCAGGACCCTCCTGGATAATGGGATTTAATTATTAGTTTCTCAAGACCTTCCTGGATAATGGGATTTAAATTTTAACTTAGCAGGACCCTCCTGGATAGTGGGATTTAATTTTAGTTTGTTAGGACCTCCAGTACAATGGAATTTAAATTTTATCTTAGCAGGACCTTCCCGGATAATGAGATTTAATTTTTAGTTTCTCAGGACCCTCTTGATAATGAGATTTAATTTTTAGTTTCTCAAGACCCTCCTAGATAATAGGATTTACCTATTTTTTGTCAGGACCCTCCTCGATAATATGATTGAATTTTACTTTGTCAGGATCCTCCTGGATAATGGGATTTAATTTTAGTTTAGCAGGACCTTACTGGAAAATGGAATTTAGTTTAATTTCCCAGGACACTCCTGAAAAATGGGATTTAGTTTAATTTCTCAAGACCCTCCTGGAAAATGAGATTTAGTTTAATTTCTCCGAACCCACCTGGATAATGGGATTTAATTTTTAGTTAATCAGGATCCTCCTAGATAATGGGTTTTAATTTTTAGTTTTTTAGGACCATCCTGGATAATGGGATTTAATTTTAGTTTGTCAGGACCCTCCTGGATAATGAGATATAATTTTAGTTTGTCAGGACCCTCCTGGATAATGATATTTAATTTTAGTTGATCAGGATCCTCCTAGATAATGGGATTTATTTCAGTTTAGCAGGACCCTCTTGGATAATGATATTTAGTTTAAAATGGGGCAAATTTTGTTCCATTTCTTTCATTTATTTTGATCTCAGCAACCTGCTGAGAGAAAGGAAGATCCTCATTTTCAAGTTCACGAGCCCGCAGAATAACAAATATAAAAGAAGAATAACACTTTTAAGAACATGTTTTCAATAAATATTTCAACGAAGATTCAAGAGAAAATGTGCAGATAGGATCTTGCACTTTTATTTTTATTTTAAACTTTTATTTTTATTTTTGATGTAACAACGGAAACTGTGAATTGGAGCCTCGACGGAACCTCATTTGATCTCCAACTCATTATTTAGTCATTATATCCCTTCGTTCTACGTGACTTAACTTCCCTATAACCTGGAGTATGTGTTCTGGCCAAGAAATGCCCAGATCACATTGTTTTCTCAAAGTTTTTTTTTAAATTGGTCGAGTCTGAAAACTAGTCTCTTTGCCTACAACCTTGTCTTAAAACTCTCTGTGTTTCCAGTCAAAAAGGGGAAAGCTTTAGACACGTGATTTTTTGACCCTTCCCGAGCTTTCTCCATTTTTAGCATTACTTTCCTCTTTAAACATGCTATTTTATTTTACTTTTATTTCATATATTTTAGTAAGTTTTATTTGAGAGGATTAGTAATATTTAAAATAAATTTTACCCTATATATTTGTTTCATTTTACTCTACTTTTATTTCATATATTTTACTCTACATTACATTTATATGTTAGCTTTCTTTATTTAAAAAAAAAACCAATAAAAACAAAGAGAGAAAAGAGCAATGGGAAAGGGGCTGCACGTCCTTTATATTTCAAATAACCCAATTGCTGAAGCCCATTTTGTTTTTTTCTCTCCCCAGCTTTTTTTTAGCCCAAGCCACCAGCACTTCCTTTATATTTTAAATAACCTAATTGCTGAAGCCCATTTTGTTTTTTTCTCTCCCCAGCATTTTTTTAGCCCAAGCCACCAACCCATTTCTTTTCTACCTAAACCTAATGTTTTCTCTTCAACAATGAGTTTGTTTTCTCACCAAACCAGAGGCACATCTTCTTTTCCTTCTCTGATCATACTCCAGCCAGCAGTTTGTTGGAACATTCTCCACGATTTACACGCACGTTACGCGATTCTCTCGTCTCTCCCTTCCACCTCACTTATTCACGTGATCATCTCTTATCCCCCTCCAAAGAAACGATCTGATCTTATTCTTTAGGCAATTTTTAGAGTGAATGGGAGCCGTGAGATTAAGCTTCATGGTTTAATCTCCTCATTCCATTCATTCTAGGATCACCTATAAAAGGGAGGAGACGATCTAGAGTTAAGCATTGGACTAATTTACAGATTTTGGATGATTTTTTGTTATATTTTTTTTTGGATGAAATTTCATTAACATTTTTCTTCTCTGGCTGAATGTAAATCTAGGGACATTCTTCTGAATTTTTCTTTGGCTTTTGAGATTTTTTTCATGAAATAATCAGTAGATTTTGCAAATATCACTCGAGAAGATGCGTATATGAGAAGAGAGTTTATTTTTTAGAATCCACTATTCAGAGTCAGTCGAGTCTTGTTCGCAATTCCATCGAGGTTCTTTGCTTGCTGAAAATTTCCTCATTTCACTGGAATATAGGAGACTTACGAGGTTTACTTCTTTTTCTCTTTATTCCAAAACATGGAATAGATATATAAAAATAGAAACTCCGAATAAGTAAATTAATCCCTTTTCAATACGTCATTTCAATTGGAAAAACCCTTTAAATAAATAAAATCCGCCTCCATCACTTTGGATCGGAGGTCTTTGTTAAAAAAGGAGTGTGACAAGAGGAAGATAACCAAAAGGATAGAGAGGAACATTAGAGTAAGAGGACAAAGTTATCCAGTAATGAGGCTACTCAATAAAGGGGAGAAAATGATAACATGTCCTTCTTTAAGAAGAATTCCTCTTGACCTGCACCGTCAACTGCTAGTGCCCCAGCTCCAAGAAATAGGAATGATCAAAGGTCTTAGATGCAGGGTTGTACATGGTTGGGAAACCCTCAACACCTACCTTGTGGAAAGTGTGGTAGGGCCTACTTGGGTGAGTGTCATTCAGGTAGAGATGGATGTTATGGATATGGCCAATAGTGCCACTTTTTGAGAGAATGTCCATCACAGTAGGACAATGGTGGAACAGAGCCCAGTCTACTCCTTCAGTAGGCAGAGTCCCCAAAAGGCACTACTTCACGGACCAGTGGAGGTTAGAACTGTTTGGATGCTATGTCTAGTCGTCAAGATTAGGAGAACTCCCCAGATGTTTTCACTATTATATAAAAGTCTTTTCCATTTATGTGTATGATTTACTTCATCAAGTCGCTACTCTATAATTTATGACTCCTTATGTCGCCATAAAGTTAAAAAAAATTCCCAAACAACTCTTAGAGCCTTTCAGTATTTCTACTCCAATCAGTATATCAGTTTTAACTAAGAGAATCTATAGAGATTGTACCATTTCAGTCCATCATAAAGACACCACAACTTACTTAGTTGAGTTATACATGGTAGATTTTAAATATCATTTTAGGCATGGATTGATTATTCTCTTTTCATGCCATAGTTAACTGTAGAACCCAAGTAGTACAGTTTAGGTTTCCCGTTGAGATAGTCTTAGTTTGGGAAGGTAGTTCTGTTATGCTTAAGGGTTAGTAAATTTCATAGCTTAAGGACAAAAAGTTAATTTCTAAGGGGTGTGTCTATGATTTAGTAAGAGTTGGAGATTCTAATGTTGAGACACCATCCCTTCACTCAGTTCAACTTGTAAATGAGTTTCTAGAGGTCTTTCTAGATGAGCTTCCTAGAGTCCCTATAGATAGGGAAATAGATTTTGGAATAAATGTTTTTCCTAGCACTATTCCTATCTCTATTCCACCATATAGAACGTCTCCAGCTGAGTTAAAAGAGTTAAAAGAGAAATTAAGAGATCTTCCTGATAAGGGTTTCATCTGCACCAATGTTTCACCTTGTGGTGCTCCAGTCCTCTTTGTGTGTAAGAAAGATGGTACCCTTAAAATGTGCATTGATTATTGTCAGTTAAGAAAAGTCACCATCAAGAATAAGTATCAGCTTTCTAAAATTTATGACTTGTTCGACTAGCTTAAGGGTGCCACTTGTTTCTCTACGATAGACCTCAGATCAAACTATCATCAATTGAAAGTTAGAGAAAGTGATTCCTAAGATAGATTTTTGGACTCGTTATGGTCATTTCGAGTTTGTTGTTATGTCCTTTGGTTTTACTAATGCTTCTGCAGCATTCATGGACCTCATGAACAGAGTGTTTAAGAAGTATTTGGATATGTTCTTTATTGTTTTCATTCACGACATCTTGGTTTACTCTTAAATTGTGTAGGATCATGATAGTCATCTTAGAATAGTCCTTCAGACACTTAAGGATCATGAGTTATTCGCCAAGTTCTCTAAGTGCGAATTTTTGTTCAAATAAGTGGAATTCCTAGGCCACAGTCTCGAGTAAAGGTATTCAGGTTAACTTTCAGAAGATTGAGGCAGTAAAGAGTTTCCCTAGGCCCACAATCCCTACTGACATCAGAAGTTTCTTTGGTTTAGCTGGCTATTACAAAAGGTTTGTAGAAGGATTTTCAACTATTGTTGCTCCCTTGAATAAGTTGACTCAGAAGAAGGTCGAATTTCAATGATCTAAATCTTATGAGAAAAGCTTTCAGGAATAGAAAACTCATTTGATTACTGCTCTAGTGTTGACCCTGCCAGAGGGTACAAATGGTTTTATGGTGTATTGCAATGCATCCCGAGAAGGCATTGGTGTGCATTGATGCATAATGGTAAGGTTATAACTATTCGTCCAGACAGCTTAAATTCCATTAGAAGAATTATCAAACTCGTGACTTCGAGTTGGCATTGGTAGTGTTCGCAATAAAGATCTAGTGCCATTATCTCTATGGTGCACATGTTTATGTGTTTATAGACCTCAATAGTTTATAGTATTTTTTTGCTAGAAGGAGTTGAATCCCAGACAGTGGAGATGGCTTGAGTTGCTCAAGGATTATGACATGAGTATTCTTTACCATCATGGAAAAGCCAATGTAATTGTTGATGCTCTTTGCAGACTATCTATAGGAAGTACAACTCATCTAGAGGAGGGAAAGAGAAAAATAGCTAAGGATGTGCATAGACTCTCATGCTTGGGAGTTCATATTTTAGAATGCGAAGAAGGTGGTATGCTTGTCCAAAATGGGGCTCGGTCATCTTTACTAGTGGAAGTTAAGGAAAAATAGAATATAGATCCCCTCTCGCTTCAGTTAAAGAAAGATGTCCACAAGTAGAAGGTGTTAGTTTTCGCACAAGGGGGAGATGGAATCCTAAGGTTTCAAGGTAGGTTATGTGTTCTAGACATAGATGATCTCAAAGATAGAATCGTTGGAAGTGTATTGATGGAATGGTATGAAGAAAGACTCTACATACTTTGTTGCTCAGTGTTTGAATCGTCAACAGGTTAAGGTTGAGCACCAAAGGCAATGTGGTGTTGCTCAAAAGATAGAACTTCCTGAGTGGAAGTGGGAGATGATCAATATGGACTTTATCACTAGTCTACTAAGATCACATAGGAAACATGACTCTATTTGAGTGATTGTAGATCGAATGACCAAGTCAGCTCATTTTATACTAGTGAAGATTACAGATTTAGTGGAGGATCACGCCAAGTTATAACTTAGGGAAGTTTTTAGACTCCATGGAGTTCCATTATCCATCAAATCAGATAGGGTCACTTAGTTCACAGCTCAGTTTTGGAAGTTTTTCTAGTGGAGTTTGGGTTCAAAGGTGAACCTCAGTACAACCCTTCATCTGCAGAAAGATGGTCAGGAAGAGAGTACTATTTAGACCATAGAGAATATGCTAAGGGCATATGTTATTGATTTCAAAAGTGAATTGGGATGATCATTTTCCTCTTATGTCTACATATAACATTCGTTACCACTCTATCATTCAGATGGCTCTCTATGAGGCTCATTCAAATGTCATTAAAATCCTTAGTATGCTTGCATATTCCATGAATTAGTTAAGTTCAGTCTAGTTAATCTCAGACTTTCAACTATCAGTTTGGTTTCAGTCTTCATTCGAGGACGAATGATCCCAAGGGGAGATAATGTAACACCTCAGACCTTGAACCAACTTTTATTTAGAAATTAAAGAGGTTTCACGTAGGTGGGGATTCCACATACCGTCATCCAAAAGGATGGACCATCCAGTCGATCGTGGATTGGATTAAGAGATCTTTCCTTATTTCAGAGAAAATTCCACAGCTCAGTCGACAGACTATGGTCAAGAAGGGCAACCCATCCTATTAGCCATGGAAAAAGTTTAGAAAATTGGCTACCTTTCCCAGAGAATTACATGGTCTAGTCCATGCACTGTTGTTTTAGTTGATGTATAGTCCTAAAGATCATAGAAAAATTCCAGAATTCTACCAGATCCAAAGAAACTACCGACGGACCAGTCGATGATTTGTTGTCCAGAAGGATGATCCCTCTACCTGGCCATCAAAATTTAATAGCTTTCCTTTCAATAAAAAGGATGACCCATTTGATGGACTGTCGATTAAGGACGACCCATGGTTAGTGATAATGCTCAATACATATCTCCTGAGTTGCCAAAATAAATAATCGGACGGGTGTTGGGGCCGAATCTCAGAAGGAATCGAGATTGATAAACCAAAAGTTGCAAACTAACTCAAATTAGAATACATCATTTTTAAGATTTGTAAAATAAAAATTGGGCGAAAAAGAGAAATCAATATCGACTTCAAATTTGTAAAACAAGATTTGAGCAAATGATTTGTTGCAGGTAATGGAAAAGGGCGAGGGATATGCAATATATGAAGTGCCAACTAGATTGGGATTGATGTAATTTCCTTAACTTCAATTTCAAGAATGGAAAGGTTGGATATCAATATATCCTATTGCTTTTCCACCATAAGGATGTTTTTGCCTTGGGTTTTCTCGAACTCCAAGGTCCTAATAAATAAATCATCCACACCAAGCTTGTGGAAGGTTCAAGATATCTCTAGCCTCAACCTTTTAATGGAGGTGGGATGTGGGTTCTGACTATCTCTAGCTCAACCCCACACATCCACACTCCAAATCCCCACTATTGTTTCCCCACCCATATCTCACTCTTCTTTCTCAAGCACAAACAAGATAAGTAAACTAAACTAGTGTTTGCAATTACAAATTTTCAATTAAAATTTAGAGGAAACAATAGATTCACGCTTTTAGATTAAAGTTAAGAACAATGTATCAACGCCCAATTAAATTAAACACTCATCAAACACACACCCCTAGCTTGCAATTTAGCTACTCATAAATGACATCCATGGACAAATCATCAACAATCATCATTCTGAATAGTAGATTCAAGATTTTAAAACTACAATAATTGTGTACTTAACTCAAAATAGTGAAGAAGAATAAGAAGAACAATAATGTACACTACTCTTTCTCTCACTACTTCTCTCTACAATTCAATGATAAGCTATGATGTGTTATCACAAGGGTGTGTAAATTGGGGTAATTCTTCACATTCCCTTTTCCATATATTTCCATATTTGCCTTTGGAAGCTTCTCAGGTGTACTTGTGCTCGGCTGGTCGATTTTTCCCTTGTTAGCATTGTGGTCACCTGCGAGGCACCTACGTTTCGCAGATGCCTGTCCGCGAGCCATAGCTGCTTCGTAGATCGGGACAACTTTGTTCCAGAGCGGGCTACATTTGCACATGCATTCTTGCAACTCTCAAAATTAATGGAGGTGGCCATGTTCATTGTCAAGAACAAATATACTTAATGGGTGTTAGGGTCGAATCCTATAAGGAATTGAGTCGATAATTCAAAAGTTATAAACTAACTCAAACTAGAACGCATTGTTGTTCACATTTGAAAATTAAAAATTAGGAAAAAATAGAAAAAAAATATCAAATTCAAATTTAGAACTAAGTGAGGGGAATTATGATAGTTTCAATCACAAATGCGATGGCTAGGGGTGTTCTATTGATGGGCCAACAACTAGAATGAGATTTACTTCATCGCCTTAGATTCTGTTTTAGCATAGATATTAGTGGATAAAATACATTCTCTCATTTCTCAATAACAGGAATATTTATGCCTTGGGTTTTCTCAAACCCCAAGACCAAACTCAAATTATCACCACAAGAGCTTGAGGGATAATGAAGCTATCTCTAGCGTTGATTGTTTAATGGAGTGAGAATACGGGTTTTGACTATTTCTAGCGGAACCCCACACATCAACACTCTAAATATTTCCTGTTATTTTCTCACCTAATTCTCACACTTCTTTCTCAAGAAAAAACAAGAAATGTAAACAAATTCATGTTTGAAACCATCAATTTTTACAATTAAAACTTAGAGAAAATAATAGATCTATATCTACAATTAGAATCCAAGAACAATTACTTAATACTCATTCTTGTTTACAAACCCACCATACACACACCCCTAGCTAGAAAGTTAGTTACTCATATTTAGAGAGAGAGAGAGAGAGAGAGAACATACCAAGAGGACTTTCCCTCAAAATTCATCATATTGGTTCACCAATTTGCTTCACAAGATCTGCAGCAATAGTGGAAGTCCCCCCACAATGGGGTTTTATGAAGGAGAAGTACTTTCTATTCTATCCTATTCTATGATGGGTAAAATTCTTCAAAAATAAATGAATGAATCATATGTGGTGTACAATTAGGGTCATAATTATCTGCAACTTTCTTGTGCATAACTTTCCAAAATTGCCCTTCGAGACTTTTACTTGCTTTGGGAACCATTCTAGAAGTTTTTTCCCTTCCATAAGCGAAATGGGTCACTTGGCCTGCATTCTGTGTTTAGCAGGTGTCAATCCGCTAGAGCGGGTTCAAAACAGCCCTACCTACACCAAACCTGCATTTAGCAGGTGCTAATCCATGGTTAGTAAGTGTAAAGCATGTGTAAGGCAGCCACTTTTGCGCCAAACCTGCATTTCGCAGGTGTAAAATGCGGCGAGCATGTGAAAAGCATGTCCAAAGCAGGGTGTTTTTTGTTCAAATCCTCCATTATTTTTGCTTCCTTCAAATGCCTGCATAGAGAAGAAAAAGGGCATAAAACAATTCCAAATTGTGCAAAACCCAAGCAATAACTCATGCTTAAAAGCCTATTGAGTTGGTAAAGTACCAACTCATCAAACTCCCAAACTTGAACCATTGCTTGTCCTCAAGCAAGGTATTACTTCACAGGAAGAATCGACATGAGCTTAGAGAACATTGGAGTTGCACCCAAAAGGTCTTAAATATAATGCAAGAATTATACACTGATTCAAGTTAAAGAAAATGACTCAAAACATGTTGCACAAGCTTAATTAGGTGACCAAAATAAGTTGGCATATCTTGCATTCATTCCTTTCATTCAAACGAGGGGCATAGTTCATCAAGACAAGCTCAGGTGGCATCCCATGTAATTGACCATTCACATTCAAAGTTTACCTTAAAGTTCACTGCACACTTGTCTCAATTACACCTTTCAATTTAAAAACATTTAAGCATGTACCCCAAGGAAGCGATGCCACTCACACAAAGAGAGAATCCCATTCATTTTTCATGCATTTCACACATAGGGATTATAGAATAAAGAAAATATGCTTACTCTCACAAAGAAATACAAGTTCATACAAATTGACCCATAAGCTTTCCCTTCATGTAACTCGCCACTAATGTAGAGTTCTACACTCAAAATCACTAAGGACTAGCAGGTTATCACAAAGGCTAGGGGTAAAGGTAGGACAAATGTTTTGCTCTAATGACTAGAACCTCCCTAATATCATTTTCAGACATATTTAAACATCCCACTTCGTTATTGAGATCACTTTGTCTTATCTCTCTTGTTCATTATCTTCATTTCATATCAAAAACCATCCTTATAACCCCATGGGTTCCGCAATTAGCCTTACTTAAGCAAGAGGTGGCAGCTTTAAAGAATTCTTTTTCTTCTAATGGTTTTTCAACCATCTATTTCATTCATTTTATCACAATTTGGTACACCCCTTGTTCAAACTCACATACTCTTCCCCTTTTTGCAAGCCCTCAAACATAAGCTTTTGCCTCATTTCTTCCTTCTCTCTCCCAAAATTTTGGTCTTTCAAGACCCATTTTTTTCATTCTTTCAACATTAGCAACTAGGGAGGATATGTGCCAAGAGAGGGATTACAAAAGGGTATTAGGTTTGTAATGATATCTCAAAAGAAAAGGGCCTAAGGCTCAAACATTGGCTAGCAAAGATAGATTTTCAAGAAGGTTGTTTTGGTGAAGTGGCTATTAAAAGAAACCATAAGATCATGTTCTAAGTGCAGCCACATCTAGAATTTTTCCTTTAGTCACACTCATGTCAATCTAACTAATTATGCACCCAGGAGAATTAAGCCAAAGGCCTCACCATACAAGGCATCACAATCCAAGGAGTTCACATACTTTCAAAATCACATCAAGAGTATGACTTTAGATAAACTACCTCATGAGGCAAAAAACCAAATAGGGAATGTGAAACCCATGACAAGAGAGTGCTCAATTAGCAATTTCAAGTGCCCCATTTTCTCATAACTGATTTGCAATATCAATTGAAAATTTTGTTGGTACCTCTTAAAACAAATGCAACTAAAGACTCAAAAAGAGACTAGACTTGACATTTTCTCTTAAGAAAGTTTCCTTTCAATCCATCATCGGAAAATGTCACCCGGGTTGACACAAAAATAAGATAAGAAAAAGTTTCTCCTTGGAAAAGAAACATAGCATAAATAGAACCCCCGGAGATTATTTATAAACTATTATCTACAAGGAAGATGCCATATAACAAGGAATGTCGATTTTCCTTAAAGAATGACGTCACCCAGTCTATCATAGGGCCATATCGTGTATCTCTAGCAAGGGG
>JACEIK010000506.1:261667-329366 GCA_018107945.1 Datura stramonium | reverse complement strand
ATTTTATAAATGTAAAAGTAAGTCAAATATTTGCGTAAAATAAATATATACATATATACATATATAAGCAGCATATTAAGGCGTAGGTAGGTCAAAATTGGGTGTCAACAGTCCTTCTGGGGTGCTGCATTACTTTCCTGCAGGTACAGATAGACGAGGAGCAGGTCCCTCGTAGCTTTCAGCCAGCATCACCAGAACAGTTAGCTTCTTTCTTCCGAAGCTTGTAGAAAGAAGGTTTACTTCTTTTGATTATACAATTCATGGGTAGGTCGGGGCCCTATCCCGACCATCATATTACTCCTAGAGCCTTGCAGATTGTTTCTATTTTCCCTGTGGTTAGCTGTTATTGGTCGTGTGGGGCCTATGTGTGCTTTAGTTTACGTGTTGTCCATGTGGGTCATTGTTTAGCTGACAGATTGGCGGCCTTGTTGGCTATAATTTAGCGTAGCTCTGGATTTATTTTACAGTTATAACTAGACATCATGGTGGTCTTGTCGGCCCACATAGGATTCCCTGTTGTTGTTTCTGGCTAGCTGGTTTTCTTTTATAGGTGGCTATAAGGCCTTGTCGGCCGGGGGCTGTCTTTACAGCCAAGATATAGCCCGTTGTTTTCTTGATTGAGGAGTAAGCCTACACCAGCAGTGCTTAGGCTCAGTCATTAAGTCAATTCAGGCCCTAGTAGGGCACCAGATGCCAGTCATGCCTCCCAAGGTGGGGCGTGACAAACTTTGTATCAGAGCAGGTCATTTCTTAGGGAGTCTGCAAGCCGTGCTAAGTAGAGTCTTGTCTATGGATGTGTTGTGCACCACATACTATAGGAAGGAGGCCGTGAGACATGATAGGATTGTTACTCTTTCTTCTTATCCAGTTGTTCTATAGAGCTGTACGATATAGGGTTGAGTCCCTAAGCTTACCATATTCTTTTATCTACAGATAAATTACAGACCCGTGACACACAACGATGGGTAGGAGATTGGATGTTGTAGCAGGGGAAGGCACTAGAAGGGTGCCTCAGTTAGAGACAGCCGATCTGAGGGAGACAAAGAGACTTCATCTCGGCTCCCCAGCATTCTTCACCACGTCAGGAGCCGCTCGGAGTGGCAAATGTGACGGCACCGCCTCCAGCATTCTTTATACTAGTACCATCGGATCAGGAGGTTAGGAGTGTTGTTGTTATGTTAGCTCAGGTGATGGCTGCACAGCGACAACCAGTGTCACCCACAGTCGCAGAATCTTCAGGAGGGCCTGGTAGTTCGAGGGTCCGGGAGTTTCTTGCATTGAGTCCCCCGCAGTTTACCAGGACGAACCGAGAGGAGGACCCTCAAGATTTCTTGGATCAGATTCAGCGGATTTTCAGTGTGATGCATGCTACACCTACAGAGTTGGTTGAGTTAGCAGTATTCCGACTACGGGATATTGCAGTATTGTGGTTCGAGAGTTGGGAGAGGTCCCGAGGGAGAGATGTTTCCCCTATGACTTGGCCCAGCTTCTTAGAGGCTTTTCTGGGTAACTACCTACCATGGGAAATTCAATAGGCCTGGTTTGATCAGTTCCTACATCTATAGCAGGGGTTGATGAGTGTCTCAGAGTATGCTATGAGGCTCGACTCTTTGGCCCAATATACACCAGCTTTTGTAGATACCATGTCGCTAGGGTGCATCAATTTATTATAGGGATGAACATAGAATATGTGGAGACCTGTATCACGGCCAATCTACGAGAGGACATGGATATTGCCCATGTACAAGCTTTTTCTCAAAACATTGAAGGGATCAGACAGCAGAAATGGGAGATAAGGATGGCAGATCAGGAGAAGCGCCGCAGGGCCAGACATAGTGACATGCAGGCAGAGTCCTAGGGTGGGACGAGGCAACGATTTTAAGGAAGACCACCCAGACCCCCACCCCCACAAAAGTAGTAGGGGAGTGGATCGGGTCGTCGGGGGCAGTCAGGGCCCAGCGAGAGCTCACGATCAGCAGGTCCACAATAGCATAGAGGAGCTGAGTAGAGTAGATTTACTATACAACTTTGTCCTATTTGCAGTAGATGTCACTCCGAGGCATGCAGGTATGGTTCCACAGTATGTTATACTTGTGGACAGGAGGGTCATCAGATGAGGGATTGTCCAGCCAAGGGTCAGAGTGATTGGGACCGACAAGATAGATCTTCAGTAGGATCACGTGCCCCAGCATCTCCAGCAGGGCGTAGGCCCTCAGTTCCAGCCGGCAGAGGCTGAGGCAGATCAGGGGTGTCTAGCTCATGTACCGGTCCAGATCGCACTTATTCCTTACCGAGGCAGTAGGATTCAGAGTCATCGCCGGATGTGGTGACAGGTATGCTGGGCATTTGCTCTCATTCTCTTTATGTACTGATAGATCCAAGATCCACCTTTTCTTATGTTACCCCATTAGTGGCTTGGGGTTCGGTATTACGCCGGAGTTACTTCGGCAATCCTTTTCAGTGTCTACACCTGTCGGTGACTCTATCATAGCCAAGAGGGTCCATCGGGGATGCCCAGGAGAGGTTGTTGGTCGCCAGACTTTAGCAGACTTGATAGACTACAAATGATTGATTTTGATGCCATTATGGGTATGGATTGGCTAGCGTCATGCTATGCCAATATTGAATGTTGGACTAGGACTGTCCGATTCCACTTTCCAGGGGAGGTTGTATGGGAGTGGAAAGGTAGTGTAGCCATACAAAAAGGTAGGTTTATTTCTTATCTTCGGGAGAGAAAATTGATAGCGAAAGGATGTATTTAACACATTGTCGGGGTTCAGGATGTTAAAGCAGAATCTCCGATGCTTCAGTCCATTCCAGTAGTCAATGAATTTCCAGATGTATTCCTGGATGAGCTACCTGGCATTCCCCATAATGGGAAATCGATTTTGCAATTGATTTATTACCAGGTACTCATCCCATATCTATTCATCCGTACCGAATGGCTCCTATTGAGCATAGAGTGTTGAAGGAATAGTTGAAAGATCTGTTAGACAAGGGTTTTATCAGGGCGAGTACTTCCCCATGGGGAGAACCAGTTCTGCCTGTAAGAAAGAAAGATGGCTCCCTCCGTATGTGTATAGACTACCGGCAGCTGAATAAAGTCACTATCAAGAATAAGTACCTGCTTAACGGAATAGACGACTTGTTTGACCAGTTTCAGGGAGAAAAGTATTTCTCAAAAATTTACTTGAGGTTAGGGTACCATCAGGTTCGGGTTTGTGAAAGGGATATTCCAAAAACCTCTTTCAGGACTAGGTACAGCTATTTTGAATTCCTAGTCATGTCCTTCGGGCTGACAAATGCTCCCACAATGTTCATGGACATGATGAACAACATCTTCAGGCCGTATCTAGACCTGTTTGTGATAGTATTTATTAATGATATTCTGGTATATTCTCGCTCAGAGGAAGATCATCGGGATCATCTACGAACAGTGCTCCAAACTCTCAGGAATCGCTAGTTGTATGTGAAGTTTTCTAAATGTAAATTCTAGCTGAATTCAGTAGCCTTTTTGGGCCACAATGTGTCAGATGCTGGCATTCAGGTAGACTCATAGAAAATTGAAGCAGTGAAAACATGGCCTAGACCTACCACTCTGATCGAGGTGTGTAGTTTCCTACGGTTAGCTGGGTATTACAGGAGGTTCATGGAAGGATTTTCCACCTTAGCAGCGCCTTTGACCAAGATAACTTAGAAAATGGCTAAATTTCACTGGACTGAAGCATGTGAACAGAGCTTTCAGGAGTTGAAAAATAGACCGACATCAGCACTAGTATTAGCCTTTCTAGAAGGATCAGAGGTTTATGCAATATATTGTGATGCTCCAGGCGTCGGGTTAGGATGTGTTCTAATGCAACATGGTAAAGTAATTGCTTACGCTTCCAGGCAGTTAAAGAAACATGAAAAGAATTACCCCACCCATGAACTGGAATTAGCCGCAGTGATTCATGCCTTAAAGATATGGAGGCACTATCTGTATGGCGTTCATGTAGATATCTTCACTGATCACAAAAGTCTTCAATACATTTTCACACAGAAAGAGTTGAATCTACGGCAGCGTCGCTAGTTAGAGCTGCTGAAAGACTATGATGTGAACATTTTATATCACCCAGGGAAAGCCAATGTTATAGTAGATGCCCTTGGCCGTAAATCCATGGGCAATTTGGTACACCTGAAGCTAGGACAGTGGGAACTGGCCCGAGAATTGCATCAATTAGCCATTTTGGCCGTCCGTATAGTAGATTTAGGAGACAGTGGGGCAGTAATTCAGAACACACCAGTATCATCATTAGTTGTGGAAGTGAAAGAACGACAGTACAAGGACCTTAACCTGGTTCAGCTCAGAGATAAGGTTCAGCGAAGGGAAGTTACATATTTTCAGGTAACTGAAGATGGAGTTTTGAGATATAGGGATCGCCTCTGTGTCCTAGACGCAGCAGGACTTCGCCAGCAAATTATGGGCGAGGTGCATTATTCCCGTTACTCTCTTCATCTGGGTTCAAAAAAGATGTATCAGGATATAAAAGAGATATACTAGTGGCCGGGAATGAAAAAGGAGATAGAAGAATTTGTAGCTTAATGTCCTAATTGCCAGCAGGTGAAAGCTGAACATCAGAAACCCGACAGACTGACCCAGGAGATAGCAGTACCTATTAGGAAATGGGAGGCAATTAATATGGATATTGTGACAAGGTTACCTCGTACCAGGCGTAAAATTGATTCCATCTGGGTGATTGTTGACCGGCTGATGAAATCAGCTCATTTTCTGCGAGTAAGGGCCACTTTTTCAACTGAAGATTATGCTGAACTATATATAAGAGATACAGTTCGACAGTATTGTGTTCCGTCATCGATTATTTCCGATAGAGGAGCGCAATTTACAGCTACATTTTGGCAGTCCTTTCAGAAGGGCCTCAGGACGCAGGTTAATCTGAGTACGACTTTCCATCCTCAGACAGACGGGCAAGTAGAACGTACAATTCAGACGCTCGAGGATATGTTACGAGCATGTGTGCTGTATTTTAGAGGCAGTTGGGATGAACACTTACCTCTTATTGAATTTTCTTACAATAATAGTTATCACTCAGCAATCCAGATGGAACCTTATGAAGCCTTATATGGGCGAAACTGCAGGTCCCTAGTTGGTTGGTTCAAGGTTGGAGAATCGGGGTTAATTGGGCCAGATATGATTCATCAGTCAGAAGAGAAAGTAAATCTTATCAGAGAACGTCTGCTGACAACTCAGAGACGTTAGAAATCTTATGTTGATGTACGACGTAGAAACCTGGAGTTCAGTATAGGTGACTAGGTATTTTTGAAAGCCTGCCGATGAAAGGCGTGATGAGGTTTGTCAAAAAGGGAAAGCTCAGCCAGAGGTTTATTGGGTCGTATCGAATACTCCGGACAATACGCCAGGTGGCATACGTGCTAGATTTTCCTTCAGAGTTGGAATCTATCCATCTAGTATTCCATGTGTCGATGCTACGAAAATGTATAGGGGATATGTCCTGAATTGTGCCAACTGAGGATGTCCAGGTTACCTAGGAATTAGCCTATGAAGAGATTCCAGTAGCTATATTAGATCGACAAATTCGCAGGTTGAGGACTAAAGATGTTGCCTCTGTTAAAGTACTATGGAGAAACAAGAACAGAGAGGAAATGACTTGGGAAGCTGAGGATGACATGAAATCCAGATATCCTCACTTGTTCCAGAGTTAGTCCAGATTATTCAGTTAAGGTAAGTTATTGATTTAGTCATTGTTCCATGATTTATGGTATATGTATTGCTCAGTTGACTACGGTCTTATTGTGAAATAGTTGTAATAGTATTATATGAAGTGCCTATACTGGACTTTTCTATGTTTCAGGATTTTTGGATAGTCCATATTACATGGGAGACTCTGCCAAAAATTTTCCAAAATAAGTAGTTGCAAGAGTTAAGGTCCCTGTAAGCTAAAGTTAACATTCGAGGAATAATGTTCCTACGGGGGGAGGATGTTCCACCCCGTAAGTTTATAAATTTAGACGACCTATTCATACATTGGTTAAGAGTTTTAGAGTACAACATGTACGAGAAATGGCCTGGGGAAAGGTCAGACGAACACGGAGTCGGGACCGCGCAAGAGAAGGCCGGACCAGTTTCCCAAAGGGGAAACGTGGCATGACCCAGGATTTGTGCGACAGGGTCCGTGCCACGGACCCCTGTACACCGCCTCAAGTATATATATGTTCCCTCCTTGGATTTTATTTCATTTCAAACATAGATACGGCCAGACCTGAGAAACCACAAAGAAACCAAGTTTAATTCATCCGTTTAAGCTATGAAACGCTGCTCGAATTCAAATTAACTTCAGGTGTCGAAGTATAAGGTTGTAGGGAGCATTTCTATGGAGTTAGTTTCATGAAATTCCCCCGGAAAATCGTAACTCCGCCAAGATAAAGTTGTTGGAATTGTCCCAAACTAGTGTCAATACGATCACAGGCTTAAAGTAAAAATTTCTCCCTTCTGGATTCCTGAGAAATTACGAGTTTTCAACCGTGTTCCGTTAAGTTGAAATATAGTTAATATTTATATATATAAAGTTATCGTTTCCTTCAAATGTAGTATTGAAATCAGTGTTATTCTTCTAATAATACAATTTCAGTTGAGAAGAGTAGTTGAATACGAGCGGAAACTCGCCAGTTAATCAGTAATTGGTGAACGAGGTATGTTAAGGCAATTTCCTTTCAGTAAGTTAATTTTCTTAGCATGATAACTCAGTTTGAATCCTAGTAAGAATACCAAAAGCATGTCTATTATGATTATTTGTTGTTCTTAGCTGAGATTAGTATTCCATATTAGTTTGGGATGAATTATGTCTGTATAGCCTCCAAGACTGACCCCAGGGCTATTCGTTGTTTCGACGCCCGCCAGGGCGAGATGACGTCGCTCTACGGAGTGGTATTCCATTCGCCAAGGATGAATATGGGGTTACAGATCCTCATATGCCGTGGTTGGCCTTATATACACCCCCGTCGAGCCTGGTGCCCGGGGTGTAGATATCAGAAGTCCACCGGTCTCAGACACAGTTATAGTCAGGGGCCAAGCAGGCTCAGTTGCAGACCAAGGGGATTGGTAGGACGGCTATAGCCTTTATTTGATCCAGTCTGACCTTGGATAGGGGTATATAGACTGAGGTGTACTTGTCAGGGCTTATGGGGGCCCCAGGTGGGTTATTATGTGTTGGTTGTACCTTTTGGTTTATGGGGCTAGGTAAGGTTTATGTTTGCTTTAGTTATTGATAAATTAGACAGTAAGACGTTCTATGACTCATGTATGATCTTTATTCCTTCCTTTCAGTTACTTTCAGTTCTGTCTCTTTACTACAGTCATTTACAGTTATCACCTTACATATTAAGTACATGTTGTACTAACGCATTTCTGGGGTGCTGCATTACTTACCGGCAGATACGGATAGACGAGGAGCAGGTCCCTCATAGCTTTCAGTCAGCATCACCAGAACAGTTAACTCCTTTCTTTCGGAGCTTGTAGATAGAAGGTTTACTTCTTGTTATTATGCAGTTCATGGGTAGGTTGGGGCCCTTTTTCGACCATCATATTACTCCTGGATTGTTTCTATTTTCCCTATGGTTAGCTGTTATTGGCCGTGTGGGTCCTATGTGTGCTTTAGTTTACATGTTGACCGTGTGGTGTCTTGTTTAGCTGATAGATTGGCGCCCTTGTCAGCCATAGTATCGCGTAGCTCTAGATTTACTTTACTGTTATAACTAGACATCATGGTGATCTTGTCGGCTAGCATAAGATTCCTTGTTGTTGTTTTTTCTGTCTGATTTTCTTTTACAGGTGGCTATAAGTCCTTGTAGGCCTGGGGTTGTGTTTACAACCGAGATATAGCCCGTTATTTTCTTGATTAAGGAGTAAGCCTGCACCAGGAGTGCTTACGCTCAGTAAGTAAGTTAGTTCAGGCCCTAGTAGGGCACCAGGTGCCAATCATGCCTCTCAAGGTTGGGCGTGACACCGGGTAAGGGTAAGACAAAAAACTTTTAGTTCTAGTGACTAGAACCTACCTAAAGCATTTAGTGAACATATGAAAACATCCCTCTTCATTATTGCAGTCACTCCACCTTCATTCTCATTGTTCATCATCATCATTTTTCATCAAAAACCGTCCTTATAATATCTTGGATTCCACAATTAGCCTCGTCTAAGCACGAGATAGCACCTTTCAACTATTCTTTTCCTTCTAATGATAGGAGGTTTTAACCAATCTTTTTCATTTATTTCATTCATAATTTGGTGCTACCTCACATTAAATCTTACATATTTCCCCATTTTAAAAAAAACGAATAACTTAGGTTTTTGCCTCATGTCAAGTAATCTCCTTTATCTCTCCCCATCTTTTTGGCTTCAAGCCCCATTTTTTAGTGTTTCACCACTAGCAACTCAGGAGGATGGGTGCAAAGAGAGGGACTACGAAAGAGTAATAGGCTTGTAATGCAATTTTCAAAGAAAAGGGTAAAAGCCTCAAGCATTGGCTGGCAAAGATTGATATTCAAGGAGGACATTTTGGGCGAAGTTAATATTCAAAGAAAGCCAAAGATCATGTTCTAAGTGCAGCCACATCTTGAATTTTACCTTGAGTCACACTTAGGGCAAGTTCAAGACTATTATGCACACACGAGGATTAAGCTAAAGACTTCACCACACAAGGCACCATAAGCCAAGGAGTTTGCAATTTTTCAAGATCACATCATGAGTATGGCTTTTGACAAGCTAGCTTGTGAATCAAAAAGCCAATCAAGCAATGTGTAATACATGAAAAGAAAGTGCTCAATTGCAATGTCAAGTGCCCCTTTTTTCTCAAAACTCATTTACAATGCCAATGAAATTTTTTTATGGTACCTCTTAAAACAAGTGTGACAAAAGACTCAGAAAGATACTTGACTTAGCATTCTCTCTTAAGAAAGTCACCTCTATATGTATCATAGAAAAATGCCACCCAGTTCGGAAACAAAAGAAAAGAAGGAAAATTTTTGCTCCTTAGAAAAGAATCGTGGTATAAAGAATATTCTTTGACTTTATTTGCTATGTACTATGAACAAAGACGATTATAAAACACGGGTCATGAAATAGTTGACAAAGTAAAACAAACCCATCAATGGCAACTGGCATTGTCAACACAAGATTTTAATTTTAACACAAATCTAAAAAAGGCATTCATTCAACTAAGCAACTCAAACACATCAACAAATAATAAATCGAGCCCCATAAGAGAAACAAGAGACAATAGCCAAACAAAGAGAGAACACACCCAACCCCCAACTAAGAATTTACATTGTCCACAATGTACAAAGTAAGAATAATGATGGTTAAGAACTCTATGAATATACTACTCTTCGGCATCATCTTCAGCCTCTTCATTCTTACCACCATCACCTTTGTGCTTAACCTCCTCTTCCTCATCTAAGTCCTCAAAAAGGTTATCAATGAATTCTCAAGTTGTAGGTGGGGAAGCCATGGCTTGGTAAAGGAAGCTCATGTTGGGGTCGACCATGGGTGCTCTATTCTGCAGCTCTTTCATATCAGCTCGGAGAGATTAGACCGCTCCTCAACCGCATCTACTCGGGAGAAAAACTTGTTCAAGCTCTCAAATATATCCTTTATTGCCTTCTTCACCAACCTTTAAGTGAGGGCTGGCAGACCTGAACTAACCTTTGGAGTTGGTTTTTGTGCAGGCGTGTCATTTTTTCAAGCTTTTGGATCCCACTTGTTCTAGAGGATGAAAGTGGAGGTGAAGACCCTCAGAGTGGTGTCTCTTCGAAAACATGCCCCGACATCTCATCTCTGGGTTCAGCTCATTGAAGTTGGGAGCCATGGAGGTCTTATTTATGTCATGAGGGGTTAAGACCTTGAGTGTGTCCCAAACTTGTAGACTCTTTCTTTTATTTTTGGGAGAATAAGTGTCCCTCTGCTTATATACACCAACCATACAAGTAGTGGAGCTAGGCTTTTCATCTAAAATAAAGAGACCCTTGCTCGCTCGAATAATTGGCTGATGAGCATCGAGTAGGGCATGGAGAGGCCTAGCTGGAGAGCTTTTCTCTTCATTTGGGTGGCAACCACTTCCCTAAACTTTATTGGCATCCTTCACATGATGCAAGCAAATAGTATGGGAGCCTCAAGGTGTACCCTTTGATCATTGTTGGAAGGCAAGAGATGGAAACACACAAACTCTAGCCTCAGTTTGGCCTTGAATTTGAGTTCTTTCCTTGCCATTTTACCTCCCATGGTGGCCTAGAATGGGTGACCATTAGCAATTATGCTATCCATCCAACAAATTTAATTCTCATTGTCAAACCCCCTTGCTGTAAACTCGGTCCTAGAGTCAATTCATCCTCCCAATAGATAGCATTGATGGCATCCATAGTGATGTCCACCTCCACTCTGTGGACCATGACTGATGCGAGACAGGGAAACTCAGCTACCTTCCATTTGTGCTTTATGGAGTCTTGTCTTGCTTGATATGAGGCATAGAACTGCGATACCAAACTTTGGGAAGTAATTTGGTAGAGTTTCTATGAAATCATGCCAATGCCTCTCATTGAATTGTGCGTTGATGTTGGGTGAAGTCGTCCCCCAGTCATGCCAAATCAAAGTGCTTTTCCGAAGTGGTTGGCCTGTTTTTGTATGTGAGGTAGTACTCCTTCATGTCCGACACATAGAGGATGATAGCATCTCTTCTATTAGCAGGGGATGGGGTTACCTTAGCCTAGCCCTTCCCTTTGCTTTTAGATGAGGAAGGGGCCTTTCCTTTGTCTTGTTTCCTAGAAGAAGTCATAGTCCTGCAAGACAATGTTAGTTCAACAAACAAAGAAACTCTTTTTATTTTTTTTCTATATGGAAACTAAAAGTATATAACTATACTGTACTAAGAAACAAAAATGAGAAAGTTGGATGGCAAACAAAATGAAATATTAATATAAATGACAGGAAAAAATTGCACTACACCTGCGGTTCCCAGATGAAGACCCGTAGTTCCCAGCACTACACCTGCGGTTCCCAGGTGAAGACTCGCAGTTCCCAGGTGTATCACAGGCCTGTGACAGAACTTCAGTAGATTTTTTTGGTAACCTGCGTTGTACCTTTAATTCACAGGTGGAGACTTGTGGTTCGCAGGTGTGACGAAGAGAGAGATAGTGAACCTGAAGCTCAACGTCATTCCTACACTACCACAGGTGTTTCATAGATAGGTTTCTGTGAATCGTAGTTGCACGACAGTGACTACCATAATTTTTCATGCTTTACAACTCCCATGTTCGCAGAAGTATGAGTATATCACATCTCATGGGTACTCAGACTTCTTTGAAAGATCTAATAATCATTTAGACTACCATCAAGACCATTGGGACCACTCAACGCCTTTCCTTAAGATGGACGTCACCCCGTATATTAAATGGAAATGTCAACTGCCCAAACCAATCCAAATTTATCAAATCAAATGCAAAATTCACCCAACTCATTCATAATATCACATTATCATCCATCATAAAGCACAAAAGAAATAATTACGATTTTACCTTTAGAAAGATGTCACCCTATCTATCATCGAGAAAAATCGTACATTATAAGCACATCGGTTGCTCATATTTCACCCCCAACTAATATTTCAAGACATAAGAGTACATGTAATATATCTAGCATTATTAACAAGAATCACTACCCACATGATTTTTCTTTTGTAATTTTGAACATCTCACAATACCCACAACAAGCAATTCGCCTATGAGCATGAAGATGCATAATGGGGAATGGGGAAAACATGGGTTAAGAAAAATTGCATACTAGCCTACTTTTTGTTGTACTAAAATTATAAAAAATTTCAAAGAATAGAGATGAAAAGCAACACATACAAAGTGGGTGAGAAGAAAAAGGAAATGTGAAACTTGAATGTTTTTTCTTCACAATGGCCAACCCAAAGCTTTTTTCTTCTTATGTTTAGTGAGAGAGAGTTATAAGTGATGGTACAAAATGGTGAAGGTGGATGGAATTTATAGATGGAGGGAAGATGAATGGGTTGGTTTGTTTAAAGGAGGGATTAAATGGGTTTAATGAGGGAAGTTGAAGTGGTTGGTTGAGGGGCTATGGGAATGGAAAATGGTGAAGAAAATAGGGATTTTGGGAAGTGGGAAGGAGTTTAAAGGACTGTGTTCCATGGGTTGACACCTGTGTTTCGCAGGTGAGGCGCAGAAACCCTCATTTTTATCAGCCATTCTAGTTCCCGTCTGTTTCTAAACTATGCCTTGCACTTTGGCACCTGTGTTTCACAGGTCTTACATAGCTCGTACCCTATTTTTCTTTCAGTTCGTTGGCCGATCTATCCTACAAAAAAAGACAACAAGAACATCAAATGAAAATAAATTCAAAAGCACATGGGTTGCCTCCCAAGAAGCGCCTTATTTAATTTCATAGCATGAAGAGGTCATCATTACCTCATCAATCATCCAGAGATTCGTTCTCCGCATTAGCTTCCTCAACACATTTTCTCCCTTTCTCATCTTCTTCTTCAAGGACCCCAATCACCTTGCACTCATTAGGGGGTTGCGTAGGTTGGCAAAAATTAAATGTTACTTCCTCACCACTAACTCTAAACTTCAACTCCTCTAACTCTGGCTCAACCAATGCTCCTCCCGTAGCCAACAGTGGTCGCCCCAAGATTTTTCTCACCTTAACATTCATATCATACTCAAGCACGACAAAGTTGGCCGTAAGGATAAATTTATCAACTCGAACCAACAAATTTGTCAAGCACTCCTACAGGGCGCTTTATAGAAAACATAGTTGTAGGCCTGGGACTACCCAAATCTAACTTTTTAAAATTCACAAAAGGCATTAGATTGATGATCGCTCAAATATCACATAGCGCTTTGTTGAACATGCACACTCAAATAGTGCATGGAATGGTGAATACTCCTGGGTCCTCTCTCTTAGGAGAAAGATTGCTGGCCATCACGTTAGTATAATGATGCGACACCTCCACCATTCCCATGTCCACAATCTTCTTCTTTTTCAATAGCTCCTTCATTAATTTTGCATAACCATGAATCTTGAGTAATGCATCCACAAGAAGTATACTCATGGAAAACTTACTGAACATGTGAATGAATTTTCAAAATTGGTTGTTCTCCTTGTTTTATCCAACTACTGAGGGTAAGGGGGTTGAATTCTAAGCTCTTGGCATTTTTTATTAAGGGTCTCCTCACCATATTTGTCAATAGCAACATTCCCAGGAGAAGCATCCACCGCTTCCTTGTCTATTTCTTCCCCATTGTCAACACAAATTTGTGCTCTTGGCACCTTATCACTCACTTCATCACTTGCTTTAGGATCACAACTTTCTTACATCTGCATCAGTTACAACTTTTCCACTCCTCGTGACATTATCCATTCAATGATTATCCTTCTTCAAATTTTGCATAGTGTCACTCGGAAGGGTTTCTTTCATCTAAGTACTTATTTTTGTTGAGAGATGATTCATTTGAGCCTCTAAATGCTTGATGGAGGCTGAACGGGAGCTTACAGTTTGGGCAAGATTGGACACCTCCCCTTTTAATTTCTTCACTCCACTATCGGTAAACTCTACTCTTTTCAACATCTGAGACAACATCTGTGCTCGGGAAAAGATCGGATGAGAAACCTGTCGAACCATCGCAGAAGGAGCCGGGGCAGAGCCCCTCTGCGATGGCAGCGTGTCACGGAGGCGGGGCCTCCACGTTGGCTCCGTGACACGTTGGGCCAATCCAGGCCCAAGTATATAAAGCCCCACTTCGGTTTTAAATTCATTATCCATGTTATAATTTCCAGAAAATGTAAGAGACGACAGAGGGTACGAAAGTTCTTGCAAATTATCGATCGATTATGCTGTCAAACGTAGTCCAAATCCAAATTAACCTCAGATACCGAGGTATTTAGCAGTAGGGAGCATTCCTACGGTTGGTTTCGCGAAATTCGGTCAGACAAATGTCAGAACTACCAAAGCTAAGTAAAGTAGAATTGCTCCAAATTAGTGTCAATACGACCACAGGCTTAAAATAAGCATTTATCCCTTCTGGACTTCCGAGAAATAGCAAGTTTTTGACCGTTTTTCGATAAGCCTAAGTTTAGGCTATAAATATATCGAAAGTGACGTTGTCTTTCAAAATAGTGATGTATTTAGTACTAATTGACGTGTATGTGAATGCAGTTGGGAGAAACAGCTAGAGTACTAACCGAGCTTCGTCCGATAGTCGGATAACCCGAGGTTGGGTATGTAAAGCCCAGGTTTCTTCGGCAAGTTAATATCTTTGGCCTTGTAAACCATAGTAAACTCCGTAGTGGGAGTTCTCAGAGTTAGGAATATTGAGTATTGAGTAAGTTCAGTAAATCTGGTTTGCGTTATTGGCCATCGTACTCAGTCCGAAAGTTAGTAAAAACATGCGCCAAATGGCGGTAGCATTCGATTCAGTATAGCGGTATATGATTAGCAAGCATGTTTTTAGAATAATATGATACGAATGTCGAATACGAGATTAGTAAAGTAAAATCAATGAACGAACAGTGTCTGGCTACAGATTAGCCATTCAGATAGATGATATCTTGGCTACAGATTAGCAGCAGACGAGATATTATCACAGCTCTGATTAGCCTTGCGGTTAGATAAAGATCACAAATTTAGTATAAACGGTTAAGAATCATTATAATACGAAAGAGATCAGAATGAGGAAATCAGATTTCAGATAGTATTTTCAGTTGAAACATGCTTGCTATATTTATGTGCCTATTGTTTGTTGAGACTTGTTTGTGTCATGAGGCACCCTTTTGAGCGTCCTCGCCGCCCCAGATTTGTGTCGTGTTGCCCGCGAGGGCGGGTGGGGTTTACATCACTCCAAGTGGCATGCGTCTTGATTTGGACGAATGGGATGAAGCTTTCCCCATATCCAGGTTGATCAGCATTAGCTGCTTTCAGAACGCCCTGTTGTGCGCTAGCGCCAGGAGCAATTCAGGTCCAGATTACCGATACAGTCTCCAAAGTCCTCCAGGCTCAACGGTGTTATATTGGAGGCTATGGCCCGAGTCGGAGACCGGGGGCCGGCAGAGGTGCTCCTAGTTAGCAGATGAGTGGAGTATTTATTTTTGGCTGGTTTTAACCACAGGGTGAGTATATAGATTGTTTGCTTTAGCAGCCATCGGCTTATGAGGGAGTTAGTAGTAGCTCCCTTTTGCTTTATATATATGTATTATGTGCTATATATTAGTTAAGTAGAGACAGCGACTGTCGGCGTCACGAAAAGGCCACGCTCCTGCCTATCAGCACAAGAAGGTTTGATCCAACTTATATTAGTTCTTCAAGTTCGGTTATCTCTGCTATACAGAATTGCCTAGTTATGTTATTTGTATTCGGATTGTATTCGGTTTCTTTGGATACTGGTACCCAGCGGTACTAGCACAGCCCGATGAGTAGCTGCGTTACACTGCGAGAACAGACGAGGAGGCGATCCTCGTGATTCCAGCCAGCTATAAGAGTCATCAGCTCCACTGTCATCCCAGGCTTGATATTACCGAGGTGTAGTTCGGTTTTCTTTGTTGTGGTACATGGGTAGGTCGAGGAATTTTTGTCGATCATTACATCAGTACTCCTAGAGGCTTCACTTGGTGTACTATATCTATCTCTTTGTGATCGATTGAGCTGGTAGTGTGAGGCCATGCATTGTGTTCAGTTGTTTGGTATTCTTGTTTATGTTGGCCGTGTGGGAACGTAGGTTGATAATGGTGACCTTGCCGGTCGTGATTCATTGATATTCTCTATGTTGAGTTTCAGATGACTAGACAGCATGGTGGCCTTGTGGCCGCATAGGTTCCTTGTTATGAGTATGTTTCTGGTTGTGTTGATACATGCACAGGTGGCTATAGGCCCAGTCGGCCGGAGGCTGTATTACAGGGTTTGTTATATGGCCGTTGCTTCCATCAATACGAGATAGAGCTAGCGAGGCACCAGATGTGCTTGACTGCACCGAGTTAACAGTCGAGGTCCTACAGGGCACCCCGGTGCCAGTCATACCCCCAAGGCAGAGCGTGACACAGTGCACCAGCATGCCAGCAACGTGCCACGGCATGCCATCCGCGCCAGGAAGAAGTGTCAGCGCGCTGCCGTGGCGTGACGGCGCATAGCCTTGATGAAAGGCTGCCTAGGGTTGATTTTGGCAATTTCATGAGAGCCTTCGTGTTACCTCCATTGTCACTGAGGCAATGCTCCGTGATACACTCCGTGACATGGAGTCGTTCCATGACAGGCTAAATTATGCGTTTTCCATTTACTATAAATAGGTCCCTTGGCTCCTAATTCACTTGATCACCAGATTTTGTGAAGCTTACCCACAGGAGTGAAGGGAAGTGGGAGAACTCATGCATAGGGTTTGCCAAATTCCCTTCTCATCTACCAAATTCTTGTAAGTATGTAGTTTTAGAGTTTGAGACATAGTTTTACAAATATGAATGGCTGAACCCTTCCTCTAGGGTTGAAGCCATGAATTGTTGTGATTTTATGAAATTGTTTTGGAATTAAGCTATTAATTGTTGTTTTCGTCTTGCATTCTGTATTGTTGGTTGTTTTTATGGATTGATCACCATAAAAGCATATATGTTAACAGGCAATAGCTTGGGAAAGCATTACTTAGGTCAGGACATGAGAGTGTGAGGCATGTTTGTATCTCGCGATATAATCTTGTTTGAGATAGAAATATGCCTAACACCTTGCTTTGGTTGACAAAAGGGGGTTATTAAAGACCAAGTTGGGATTTTCACATCACAAGTCGAAGAAGTAGTTGTGAGGCTAAGTTGGATTTAATGGTTAGGCATACGAAAGTCCCTAATTGTTCCCCGTAAACCACAACATGAGTGATTGCCTGAACTAGAAATTAGCATCCTCGCTCAATGATGCAGTGAGGCTGATTGCCGTGTTTAGAGGCTCGAAGAGACCCTTAACAGCCAATTCTAAATTATGTTCAAATATTCTGGTGTTAGTTCATGCTTAACCCATTTCAAATCGTAGTATCGCATGATTATAGCATGGTTTTAACTCTATGTTGCTACTAAGAAGAAATTTCAAGAATATTTGATTGACCAAAGCTAGACTTAATTAATCTCTCAACTGCTATGATAACACTTTAGGTATTTAAGAACACACTTTCCAAATGGATAGTTAGAGGAATGGGTCCAGTCCTGTGGGTTCGACAATCCGGTTCAAAAAGAGCCACTATATTACTTGCGACTTCGTACACTTGTAGACGCTCTCTTAATGCGGAAGTAGAGCCACTGACCATGGAATTTGGGCCCGAGAGTCGGCCAAAGACATGAGATTTCATAAATCGCCACATATATAGGCATGACCCAAATATTAATCATGCTTGAAATGCTTGATTTATTGAACTATAATCATGACAATATAAGAAATTGAAAACTTGAAGAACTTGAAAAAAAGAAGAAGCTTCAAATAAAAAAAAAAACCAATAAAAGGTTGAAATTTCTTAATCTTTTCTTAAATTCAAATTCAAAAATTTTAAGTTTTAAATCATGAAATATAAAATATACAAGAAATGTCATCCCAAATACTTGAAATACGTAATTTAAACATACCACCACACTTTCATGTAAGCTTGTAAGAAATCATGCAAATTGGGTTAAGACCCACCAAAATTTGGTAACTGTCATAGGAGAGCTAGGAAGAAGTGGGCATGGGTAGGGACTAAACTACCCATTCAAACCCCACACATACACAACTCCATTGTTCCTACTCCCTTGAAAAGAACTCTAAGTGGCTGAAGAATCTTGAAGAAAGTTGCTTGAAACTCTTCTTACTCCCTTCTCTAACACTTGGAATTGCTAAAATGAACCAAAAAAGTTTTCATCATAAAGACCTGTTCCGACCTACAAAGCGATGTGGTTTTAGAGCCCAAAAGCATGGAAAGTTGAAATTTCACTTCTTGAAATTTCTCTGAAGAGCAGTTCTGGCTGACCACGAGTGTACCACGAAGTCGTACCATAAAGTCACAACTCATTAATGGTTGCCTCTTGTAGTCACTTCCCCTTTCTTCTAACTTTACGAATTTTTCCACGACTGGTATCCCGACCATTATACCAATCATGTCCTTACCGTCAACGTGGTACTATCCACCCAAACCAATATGAATTAAACAAAACTCCTCACCACGACTCATTGCTTCATCCTACGAGTCGTACCATGATCCAGGACAACTCACTCTGACACCGCGAATATTCACCACGACTCGACCCTGATCGTACCTTCCTATCTCATGAGTTAGTAGGACTACTCGTGACACAACCTCCAGGCTTCTGATTTCCTCGGCCTCGGAGTCACGGTGTAGGTCCCTCACCACGACCCGTACTTCAGTCGTACTGGTGAATTCTGAGTTTTCACAGTTTTCGACTTCAACTCTCGAATCTATTCGTAGTCCCTTCCGGGGTGTTACAATATCTCCCTCTTGGAAACATTCATCCTTGAATGTAGGAAACAAGCTGAAAGCAAAAACATACAATCGCTATATATAGATGTTAATCGTGACATTCAATCAAAAAAACTGACAAACGACTACCGAAAAGAACCACATAGTTGGTCTGAGTTCAGACATCACTTGCATACATCATATCATAAAACAAACTTATATGCATGAACAAAACATGAAAAACTGAATAGAGGTTTAGGGAAAAAATTGATACCTTAAGCGAAGCTGACTGGTAGGGAACAAATGGGGTATTTAGCTATCATATCTGCTTTGGCCTCCACGTGGCTCCCTCGACATGCTGATTCCTCCATGACACCGTTACTAGGCTACTTCCTTGTTCCTCGGTCTCCGAACACAGAAAGATCCATGATTTCAAGGAATTTCTTCATAAGCGAGACTATCCTTCACACCAACACTTTCCACGGGAACCACTAGATGGGTCTCCCAAGCACTTTTCATGAGCGATACGTGAAATATAGGATAAACTGACCAACTGAGGGTAAATCTAACTCATAGGCTACCTTACCGACTCTTCTCATAATCTGTATGGACGATATAACGAGGTGAGTCTTCATTTTTTTTGAATCTCATTACTCCTTCATGGGTGATGCCTTCAGAAACACCCAATTATCGACCTCGAGCTCAAGCTCTCTTCTCCTCACTTCTGCATATGACTCTTCCAGACTTTGATCCGTTTTCATGTTTCTCTTATTAATGAACTTTTCCATAGCCTCATGGGTAAGATGGGTCCCACTAACGAAGCCTCACGATTTCAATCCACCCAATAGGCGTCTATACCAAATCACCCGTAAAGAGCCTCCGAACGAGCCATTTGTATGTTGGAATGGTAGTTGTTGTTGTAGGCGAACTCAATAAGAGGAAAATGCTCGTCCCAACTACCCTTGAAGTCAATAGTACAAGCTCTCAACATGTCATGAGATTCACAGATAGTCAGCTCCACTTACCATCTGTTTGCGGATGGAATGTCGTGCTAAGCGACCTTGGTGCCAGATCCTTTTGAAAAGATCTCCAGAACGGAGAGAATTGAGCTGTATACCTCTATCTAATATAATGGACAAGGTCACTCAGCATAATTCTTCCAACTCTCGGATGTTTAACTTTGTATAATCTTCTTCCAAATTGGTGGTTTTGACCGGTAGGAAATGAGCAGCCTTGATAACTATCCACCACAACCCAAATGGAGTCATACTTTCTACGAGTGCGGGGAAACCTATCAAAAAGTCCATGTTGATTTCTTCCCACTTCCAAGTAGAATGCGTATCCTAAGTACACCCCCGGTCTCTGATTCTCAACTTTCACTTGTTGGCAATTCGAGCACTTAGCTATAAATTCTGCAATATCCGCTTCATGCCATTCAGCAGTAGATTTCATAAGGCATGATACATTTTGGTGGCTTTGAATGTATAGAATACTCTGGACAAGTGAGCCTCATACAACATCCGACTTCTCAAATCACCCATGTTCGGGACACATAAGCAACCCCGGTACCAAAGCACACCATCTTCTCCTTTTGAGAAGACTTCTACTTTATGACTTTGAACAACTTCTTTCAACTTTACCAATGTTGGATTCTCATCTTGTTTAGCCTTCTACCTCGTACCAAGGACGACTCTGATCCGTTCTGAACTACTACCCCCACTATCGATCAGGCCATTAGTCTAACTCCCAATAGTGCAGAATCGATGTACCTCCTTTACCAGCTCTTTCATGTCTTCACTAACATGTAGCGCATTTCCCCCTAGAAAGTCTACTAAGGGCGTCTGCCACCATGTTGGCCTTACTTGGGTAATAGGGACACTCATGTCGTAGTCCTTAAATATTCCAACCATCTCTCCATTGCTGAAGATTTAGTTCCTTCTGTGTGAACAAATATTGTAAACTCTTTTTGGTTTGTGAATACATCCACATGAATCCCATACAAGTAATTCCACCACATCTTCAATGCAAATGCCACTGCCAGCTTAAGATCATGGGTCAGGTAATTCTTCTTGTGAGTTTTCAACTGTCTGGATGCATATGCTACAACTCTCCCGTGTTGCATAATGCATCCCATTTTGACCCTCAACATCACAATATACAAAGAAACCATCCGTGCGGCTCGGTGGGGTCAGCACCGGTGCTGAAGTGAGACTGGCCTTCAATTCCTGGAAGCTCTCCTCATAAGCCTCTAACCATTGAAACTTCTACCTTTTTCTAAGTCAATCTCGTCAATGGGGCTAAGAATGGATAAGAAAGCCTTCCACAAATCTCTGATAGTAACGGCTAAGCCCAAAAAGTTGTTGATCTCCGAAGGGTTTTTACCGGTCTAGGCAGTTCTTCTTGCCTCTATTTTTTGAGTCCACCATTATACCTTCGCTTGACACTACATGTCCAAACAATTTTGAAAACTGATTTTGTCAAGAATTCACATTTGCTGAACTTGGCGTATAGTTTGTTATCCTTGAGGATGCACAGGTGCTACCCTCGGGTGTGATGTGTTCCTCCTCACCCCGGGAGTATATTAATATGTCATTAATGAACACGATCATGAACATATCCAAATATGCCTTGAATATCCTGTTCATCAAATCTATAAAACCTGCAGGGGAATTGGTTAGTCCAAAAGACATAACAACGAATTCATAATGCCCATACCGGGTTCTAAAGCGAGTCTTTGGGATGTCGCTCTCCCGGACTCCGAGATGGTGATACCCCGACCTGAGATCTATCTTGGAGAAAATATTTGGCACCCTGAAGCTGATCGAATAGGTCATCGATCAAGGTAAAGGGTATCTATTCACTTGGTGGTGACCTTGTTCCAGCTGTCTATAGTCAATACACATCTCGGGGACCCATCATTCTTTCGAACGAACAACACTGGAGCACCCCATGGGGACATACCCGGTCTAATGAAACCCTTATCTAGCATATCCTTCAACCGCTCCTTTAACTCTTTTAGTTCGGTTGGGGGCCATACGGTAAGAAGGATTGATATGGGTTGAGTGTACATCAAAAAGATCAATTTCAAAATCAATCTCCCTCTCGGGAGGAACACCTGGTAGGTCATATGGAAGCCTCAGGATACTCACATAGCACAGGGACTGACCGAATAGTCGGGGTCTCGAGCAGTGACATCCTTAACCCTAACCAGTGGTATATACAACCCTTAACGAAAATCATTTTAAGCGTTGATATATGAGATAAAGTGACCTAAGGGTACCCGAACCACCCTCCCGTTCTAAAAGATCGGTTCACCTAGAAATTGAAACTCCACTGCCTGAGTTCTACAGTTAACAGAAGAATAACATGCAAACAATCAATCCATTCCTAAGATGATATTAAAATCGAGTCATAGCTAATTCTACTAAGTACGCGGAGGTAGTCTTATACAGCGCTTACTATAATAGGAAACCTCCTCTTACCCTCCTCGCTATGACTGAATCACCAATCAGGTAGAAATAGAAAATGTTCTGGAAAAATTTCAGGACTGACTCCAAAGTAACTAGAAATGTAAGGTGTCACAAAAGATAGTGTGGCCCTCGGATCTAATAAAGTATAAGCATAAATGTGAAAAACTAGCAGCATGCCTGTAACCACATCGGGGGAAGTCTCTTTCTCCTACCGAGAGTTGAGTGCATAAAATCGGTTCTGGCGCTGGCTGCCAGCTAAGCCAGTCAGAGCACCCTGTTGAGTCGGCGTACTACTTGGATGGCTGAAGCCCGGCTGTTGAAGTGCGGGCTCCACTACCCCATGACCTAACTGTAGGGCAATCCCAAAGTTTGTGTCCAGGTTTTCCCACACCCGAAACAAGCGTTTGAGCCCACCAAGCATTTCCTGGTGGTTCTTGCCACAAGTAGCATGATGGGAATGTGTGCATGCTGTTTTCTGACTCCTCAGACCTGAGCCCTTCTTCTCTAGCCGTCATATGGTTTGGATGGAGTGCGGTGAAGATGGTGCTGGCACAATGGACCTAGAGGCTGGGACTATTGGTATGATTCACCACTTGACTTAGGCTAGGAGAACCTGTGGCTATCATTTCTGGGCCTCTTGGCCTACCTCTGCCTCATGTTAGCTGCTTCCATCTCCTGGGCATAGAGGACTGTTCGTGGGTAGACCATATACGATGAAGCATAGTTTTCTGCGGTCCTTATCCAATGCTCAGCTACTCACACCGCAGTGTCTCACCCCGCCCTCGATCCATCACTAACTCCGTGGAAAATTTGGACGAGCAGTGAGTTAAGTAGATATTCCAGCACGTCATCTTTCCTTTCTTAAGGTTAACAAATTCGGTCACTTTCGGTTCCCTCATCTCCCGGGGAAGAACCTATCAAGAAAGGACATGCTGGAACTCATCCGGTGACTGATAGGGCCTGCTCGTTGCCCTACTATACCTCCATTGCTTGAACCAAATGTAAGAGGCCTCCTTCACCTGATAAGAGGCCAAATCAACATTCTCATTGGTCACTCCCATGACCTGAGTGACGCTAAAATCCCTTCGATGAACTCGGTGGGTCCTCATCCACTTTTCACCTGTGAACTCGGTAGTGTTCATCCTCAAAAATCTCTGATCCGGACCGCGCTACACTACCATTCTGAGGAATAGGTGCAACAGCACTTGGTTGACTGGCTTGATCAAGGCATGCGCCCAGCATTTGAATAGCCACCCAAAACTAGGAATGGGCAACTGGCTCGGGTGCCTGGGGCTCTTGAACAATTGGGGCTTGCTGACGCCCATCTTAATTGCCACCCCCGTGGCATTCTGGCATTATGTTCCTCCTTACGATTATCCTTCCGGGAGCCATAAATTGTCTTCGGTTGCAAGCAACACAAATTAGAAAGATGGAGAGGTTTTCACCACACGACATAGATCATGAAATAAATGAACACCTCCTAAAACGTTTGGTAGCCTCTTCGTCATAGTGTGGCACGATTCTGCTTACATTGAAAATACTCACCCCTAGCAGCGGCTTAAGACTCCTAGGACACATCGAACCTACAACACGATACCAAGTTTTCATGACCCGAGACGGCACGGATCGTAGACACGAAAAGAGTCCAGAGACCCCAAGTCAACCCGTGGCGTGAGAACAACACTAATTCATTCATACACAGTGGAAAATCTTAACTTATCAATCATAAACCAGCGAAAATCATATCATGAATTGCAAGGAGCGACACACGAAATACATTCATCAAAGACAAAATACTACACATAAGTCTGAACGCCTCTAATCGCAAAGACGGGTTGAAGGGACAAGACCCCAACTAACCCCAAGCATTCTTAAAATATAAGATAAATGAGAATTTCGAACATGACACTCGGATCATGAGGACTCACAGGCGGAGATTTAGCCAAACTGAGCACAACTAGGGACAAAGTTGAGCCTGCAGGCAGATCCTGAAAATATATGGGTCAATACTCGAAAAGTACTGAGTATGTAAGGTATGCAAAAAAATTCTTAAAACATAAAAGTTATAGGAGTGGGGACTTCATGATCATCAAGTTGAAATCTTAAGTATATCATAAGGCTCAATATTTCCAAAAATATTCATAAACCCATCAAAGTCATAAAATATTTAATAAATCAAAACTTGAGCCAAAAGAATATAATCTTGCATATTTCAAAACCATGAGGAACAATGGGAGATTTATATAACTTGAAATACTCACACGACCACACATATGAAGTCTGACTTGTATGCCTAGTCGGGAGGTCGTTCATACCTTTTCAATGGTAGCATGAACATGAAAGGCGTGATATCACTCATGAAGGCCCCGTAGAAAATAGGGGATCACTGAGAGGTCCCAAACATAATCCTATGGTGGCATATAGTTCGAGATTCGGACATAACACGTGACCAAGACACTCGGTATTTAGTACTACTCCCATACCCAAAATATACAACGTGCTCATAGAAATTCATACATGAAATGAATGGCTAGTTAAATCATGAGAATCATATCATTCTTGAGAATTCATAATACTAGCCATGGAATTTATGCAGTGAGTCAAGCCAGACATAGTTCTGCAATCTCTTACACAACATATGGGCATGGCACTGAATCTTAATCATGCTTGAAATGCTTGATTGTACGAAAAATAATCATAACAACATAGAAATTGAAAACTTGAAGACACGCTTGAAATTCAAAAATTAAAAACTTAAAAACTTCAAATTGTATATTTAAAAAAATTAAAAAAATTAAAAAAATTAAAAAAATTAAAAAAATTAAAAAAATTAAAAAAATTAAAAAAATTAAAAAAATTAAAAATCCATAATTTAAACATACCACCACACTTTCATGTAAACTTGTGAGAAATCATGCAATTGGGTTAAGACCCACAAGAATTTGGTAACTTAATTGTAGGAAATGGGAAGAAATGGGCAAGGGCAGGGACCTAAGCATCCATTCAAACCCCACATACCTGGAAATTCGTGATTTCCTACTCTCTTGAAGAACCTAAGTGAAAACTTGAAGAATCTTGAAGAAATTTTCTTGAAACCTCTTCTTACTCCCTTCTCTAACACTTGAGGTACTAAAATGAACTTCTTAGGAGTTTTCATCATAAAGACCTTATTCCGACCTCAGAACGATGTGGTTTAGGTCCCAAAAGTGTGGAAAAGTAAAAATTGCCCTTACTGAAATTTCTCTAAAAGCAGTTCTGGCCCCGACCACGAGTCGTACCATAAAGTCCACAGATCATGGTTGCCTCTAGTGGTCCCTTCCCCCTTTCTCCTAACTTTCTGAGTTTGTCCATGACTGGTATCCCACGACACGTACCACCATCCTGCAGGTCGTACTGTCAACCGTGGTACCATCCACGCAAACCAATACGACTTAACCAAAACTCCTCCTCCCGACTCGTTGCTTCTACTACGAGTGGTACCATGGCCCCGTGACAAACTGCACGGCACCACTGAGATATTCACCACAACTCCTAACAACAGAGTGTGCCTTCTCACCACAGTTTTTGTAGGATTACCCATAACATAACCTCAGAGCTCGGTTTCCATACGATTCGAGTCATGAGTTGTAGGTCCTTACCACGACTCATACCTCGAGTCATACTGGTGAAAATTCCAGATTTTTTAGTTTTCGACTTCAAATCCAGGATCCATTCATAGCCTTCTTGGGTGTTACATAGTGGCTCTCTTGAAAGCTCTCTCTAAGTTTGTAATATCATACCTCAATTAAAGAATCCTTTAGGAAGGGAGGAATCTGTCCAAAAATGCCTTCATTAGCTCCTACCATGATGTGATTGACCTGGGGGAAATTCTTCTAACAAGGCAGTGGCTTCCCCCTTTAAGGAGAATGGGAAAGCCTCAGCCGAAGTGACTCTTGGCTGATGTTGATAATATAAAAGGTTGGCGAGATATCGAAAATCTTAGAAGTGTCTATTGGAATCCTCACTCTCCTAATAATCCTTCATTTGCAACATATGCCTTTGGTGCTCATCACGTGAAGATGACATTCCCTACAATAGTAGGTAAGTGAATACATAGCTACATCAAAGCATGAGCTCATCATCATCATGGTCCATATGGTGAAACCTACTTGATACTTTTGGCTCTCGTGAGTTCAACTTAAAAATAAACAAAAACAACAACTAACATAAAGACAACACAAATGCTTATATTCAAATCAACAAATAATTATAAGCTATCAATGCCCACTCTCTACAACGACACCAAAATTGATAACGTCCAAATCTAGTCCTCAAAGTGAGAGAGTTTGCATGGTCGTATGCAATATAATTTACCCAACTATGATTGGGGAGGAATCACAGGGAATGAGGAATGATTGCCTCTAAAGTTGTAAATCAGTTGGAACTAATTAGTATCATTATATAGCAACTTGTGTGGTAAGTTTTAGGAAAGAAAGATCAACACTATATCTACAAACGCAATACCAACACGGCAAGTACATTGTAGTAAGCAATGAGAGCAAACTAGGATGTGCTGCAGGGCGTTGGTTTTGATTGGGGATTAATTGATAAGTCTAAAGAACCAACTATAAGTTTGAATACTCATGGACAAGGTTGCATCTGATGTTACTCAGCCACTTTGATGAATTTTGCTTGAGTTCTCTCCAAACTCCAAGGTCACATAACAAAATAGCCACATTAACTTGGAGAAGAGTTGAGTTATTTATAGCCTCAACTCTTGATTGGTGAAAATGGGTATTAGCTATCTTTAGCCTAACCCCACATATTAAAAATTCAATTCCCCACTATTTCTTTCTCACCAAAATCCTACTTCTCTTTCTAATGTAAAAGCAAGATAAGTAAATCACAATTTATGTTTGCAACCATAAATGTTTCAATTAAAACTTAGAAAAAGAAATAGATTCATACAAGATAAATCAATGTAAGACTAAAGCAGCAACACCCAATCAATTCTAAGCCTCTATAAATCACACACCTAACAATGAATTAGCTACTCATGAATGAAAATAAGAAGATTATACACATAAAATTCATCAACATTCATCATTGAATAGAACACTCAAGCTTTCAAAATGTGCTTCAATAGTGGATTTTGCCCTAGGTACTTGGAGAAGAAGAAAGAAACGATACTTCTTCTCTCTATCTTTCTTTCTATATAATATTTTCTTCCAAAAAGGTCCTACTATTCTCGTTTCAAGGGTGTGTACAAAATTAGGGAAATTTTGCTCCTTCTCATTGTGCACGGATACCCATTTTTACCCTTAAAAGCATCCAAAGTACCTTGTGCCATCTGGACATTTTTACCCTTGTCTGCATGGAGGTCACTTGAGTTGGTAATTTACAGACCCACTAGCTCTTAAACATGAGTTTTCTTAGTTTTAGGTCATTTAGGTGGATTTTATGCCTTTTTTCCTTGATAATTGTAGGTTTTTAATT
Organism: Datura stramonium; assembly: GCA_018107945.1. Classification (NCBI taxonomy): domain Eukaryota; kingdom Viridiplantae; phylum Streptophyta; class Magnoliopsida; order Solanales; family Solanaceae; genus Datura; species Datura stramonium. The sequence continues at coordinate 301,923 of JACEIK010000506.1, read as the reverse complement.
TGAATAGGGAAAACACATGAAATTTTAGGAAAAAAGCATGGGAAAAAGGAGACGAGGATCGACGCTCCACAGGAGGACACCGACAAAATGTCGGTTGATCGCAGTTCCCCCCTGGTGCGCCAATGCCGAAGTGCGCTTGAACTCACTAACCATCAGCCAAAACCATTCGGCGAACCACGAATGATCACCATTAAAATACCGGTGAATCACAAGTGACGTCAGTTAACAACAGGGTAAAAATGTCCAACTCAAAAAAGGGGAGAAAAGAATGTACACTATTTTTGTGCATCTAAAAGAAACTAAACTTTCCAGTATTCATTATTAATTTTTCATTATTCTATTAGCTTTGTATTGAATTAGAGAGAGAAGTAGAGAAATAGAGAGAAGCACTCATCTTCTTCTTCTTTGAAAAAAGTATAAAACTCCATTGGAGATCAGACCTTTGAGCTTGATTTTTTCTTACTCATTTTGTTGAATGAATGTTGAATTGTTGTTGAATGCAATATCTTCTTCCTTCCATATGAGTAGCTAAATTCCTTTGGGGTGTGGATGATTGGGGTTAATTTGGATTGGGTATTGCTCAATTGATATTAGATTTACTCAATTAGTATAATTCTAATATTTCATCTAAGTTTTAATCTAAATACTCATAGTTGCGGATGAGTTGTTTTTACTGACTCTATTTTTCTTGAAAAAGAGATTTAGAGTATGGATGACGAAGCATTATTGGGTGGTGGGTGTTGATCGTAATAGGGCCAGAAATAGCTAAAACCCATTTGTCAAACACCCATTGAGAATCAAAGCTAGAGAAATTGTTGATTCTTACCCAAGTTGAGATGGTTGTTGTGAAAGGCTTTGGGGTTTGGAAAATTTGAGGTATAAGGCGGTCTAACTGAGGATTTGAGAAATGTGATTCCATCTTGTCTACAACTAATTATACTATTGATTATGGCAAGAGATCGCTGTTATCACAATCCAATGATGCCCGATAATTTCACACCTAGTAGTCTCTCCTTTATTATTTTCTATGATTTGTCCCTATTTTTGTTTTTTTAAATATTTAATTAAATTTACAAGTTGGTCCCTAAAATTTTACTTTATGGTTGTTGAAACATTGATGAAGTTACTTCAATTTGGGCGATAACTCTTGTGTGATCAACTAATATTCACCATGGAATTGTACGACACCCGTTGGTATATTTTTTGTCAACAACTGTTTAAACTCTCTCATTAAGAGGAGTGAATTTGAATGTTAACACCATCAGCTCGTAGTTCATCTTCAGGTTCTGTTAGTTCATCTTGGATCCTTTCAGCGGTTTTTGCATTTTCAAAGGTGCCAACCCGCGTTCTGAGCCTTCTTCAGCTTCTTTGTCCAGTGCTCCTCTCATGGCGCCTGCGGAGTATGGGGCACAGGTCTTCTTCTTCCAGGAATTTTCTTTTTGATCAATTCCTTTTAGCGAAAGAAAAAGGCATTAAACCTTTCTAATTGAGTCAAAAACAAGCAAAGCTCATGCCTTAAAATTCTAATAAGTTGATGAGAATTACAACCTCATCACATCACACTCCAATGAGTTAATCTGTCCTCAAGATCAATTGATAATCATGATATTAGATAAGCTATTTCGAGTTCTACACACTCATTTGCAAATCAAAATGAAGAAAAAAGAAAGAATATTACCAACTCATGATTAGAGAGCTGCTCTTTTAATTTCAAACCCTTTTTAAACTTCAAAACCCCATTACTATGCCCTAAAATTTTTTTAGTGGTACCAATCAAAGTAAGTGAAACAATGAAAGTCTCCTCTCAATCTATCCTTAGGAAATATCACGCGGTTTGACATAAAAGAAAAACAAAAAGTTGCTCCTTGGAAAGAACCATGGTATAAAGAAAATCCTTGAAAATCCTTGGAGTTTCTTACTATCTATTATTTAGAAAGGTGATTACAAAGCTTTGGTCAAGAATTAATTTGAATGTAAAACCAACCCATCAACGACACTTCACATTATCAAAGCACAAAAAACAACTCAACAATTTTCATTTAATAAAAATAAGCCCGACGAAGGCATTCATTCAACCAAGCAACCATGCTAAATACTTAAAATATCAAAAGCAAACAAGCCTGTCAAGGTAAAAAAGAGTCAATAGTCAAATGAAAAAGACATGAACTATAGAAAAAAAGGAAGCACTCCCCATCCCTAACAAAAAAATTATACATTTTCCCCTAATGTACAAATGAAGAATAAGGTGAGTTAAGAACACGATGAACTGCTTCTCCTCTCCATCATCACCAACAACCTCATCCTCGAAACCATCCTCCCTATGCTGGACCTCATGTATCCTCCCTAGGCCCGCAATCAAGTCATCAATGTGCCCTTGGGCTATGTGTGGGAAAGCCATGGCTTCACTGAAAGCTAACATCGGTATCGGCTATGGGTGCCCTGCTCTTCAATTCTGTCACATCAGCTCCCGAAAAGAGGAGATCACTCCCTCAACCACATCAATTAGAACTTCAACTTATTTAATCTATCAAAAACATCCTTTATGGCATTCTTCATGGACTTTCGGATGAGGGTTGGCAGACTTATGGCCAATTTCTTTAGCTGGTTTTCATGAGAGTGGGTCATATTAGCCAGCATTTGAAGCCTACTTATCCTGGAATATTAGGTGGTGGTATGAACTCCTGGCATGGCACTTCTATTGAAGCATGTCCTGAAATTTTAAAGTAGGAACATTGAGGTCGGCCAAGGGAACCTCATCAATATAATACGTTGGAGACTTCTGGCATCCATGTCTGCAGTCCTTCTACTTTCTTTTGGGGTATCTGCATATCTCTTTTTCTAAATATCAATCATCCTAGTAGCGGAGTTAGTTCATTAATCAAGAATATAGGAAACTCTAGTTTTAGTATATAACTGGCTGATGAGGATAGGAAGGACATAGAAAGACCTAGCTGCTTGAGCTTTCTTTTTGAATTGTGTGTCAACTATTTTTCCAAAGTTTTACATGCACCATAGTAATGATGCATGCTATCGAATGAAGCCTCAATATTCACCAGCTGGTCGTTCATAGAGACTGTAAATGACTATACACCAACTAAAGCCACAGTTTGGCTTTGAATTGAAGGCCTTGTCTCGGAATATCTCCTCCCATGGTGGCCCACGGGTTCCCATCTATGACATTTTGAGCCACCCATGGAGGTTGATAAACTGGTTTCTAAATTGTGCAAATTCAATTTTTCGTTCAATTTCCTCACCCAATAAGTGTAAGGTTACTTGCATCAGGGTGATGTCCACCTTTACTCCTCGAACCCTGAACGATGGAAGATTTGGGAACTCGTCCACTTTCTCATTGTGTTTAATTGAGTCTTTCCTTGCTTAATATGAGGCATAGAATTTTTTTACTAGGTTTGGGTAATAGCCAAGTAGTGCATCCAAGAATGGGTGCCACTATCACTGGGAAAATTGCTTGTTAATATTAGGGAAGTCTTTCCTAGTCCTGCTAGATTAAAGCACTACTCTGAAGTCATCGAAATTTGAGATGTGATATTTGATATAATATGCCTCCATATCATCCACACAGAATCAAATAGCATCTCTACTATTAGTAGAGGCTGGAGTTGCCTTTACGTTGCGTTTCCCTTTGCTTTTGGAGGAGGTTAAGGCCTTCCCCTTTTCTTGTTCCTAGATAAGTCATATTTTGCAAAGATCATATGAGTACCAAAACTAAATAAAAATCTTTATGTACTTTTCATTATGAAAAATAAAAGACATCAACTATACTAGGCTAATGAAAGGAACATAAGGAGATTCAATATCAAACAATGAAACAATAATTTCAAACCACTGGTAGCACCTACGCCGTACGTTTCATGGTTGGGACATGCGGGGCACGGGTGATCGCTAATGAGTTGGTAATTTACCAACTCCTTAGGCTTTTAAGCATAAGCTATTGTTGGGTTTTCATATAATTTAGAAAGGTTTTATGCCCTTTTTCTTCTCTATGCAAGCATTTGTGAAGGAAACAACAATAATGGATGATTTGAACTTATAGCTGCTTTGGACATACTTTTTAAGCATTGTACGGATATGAACCTGCTAAGCACAGGTGTAAAGCATATGGGACTTCCTTGCACCCACTCTAAACTTACTGGCCACAAATTGACACCCACTAAATGCAGGTGCCCCCATAATTTCATATACTGAGTATTCACCTGTGAACAACAAATTGGCTTTGTTAACCATAAGTAAAGGGCAAATGACCCATTTCGTAGATTGAAGAGCAAAAACATCTAGAAAGGTTCCCAAAGTACCTAGAAGCTTCATAAGGTCATATATGGAAAGTTGTGAAAAAAAATTGCAGATACTTGTCACCGTAAATTTCTGCACCCACTTTTGAATGGTACATATTATAGAGAATAAAATTGTACAAAGAGAATTATAAATTGAAGCGAGCTCCTTCTTCTTCAAAATCTCTTAGGAAAAACACCGACCATTGTTGCAGGTTTAAAGCTTGAATTTACTATTCATGATGATGATTTATCTATGAATATCATTGATTTATCTTCATTTATAAGTAGCTAATTTGCTAGCTAGGGGTGTGTGCTTGATGGGTGTTTAATTTAGTGGGTATTGATCAATTGTCTTAACTTTCATCTAAATGCATGGAGGTATTGTTCCTCTGAATTTTAATTGAAAATTAGTGTTGGAAGGGCTAGTTTGGTTTATTTATCTTGAGTTGGAGAAAAACCGAGAAGAAGACTCGGATATGGCTGAGGAAGCTGTAGTGGGGATTTGGTGTATGGATATATGGGATTAAGCTAGAGATAGTCAAAACCCACATCCTCAGCATTAAAGGGTTAAAGCTAGAGATAACTTTGTGTGGATCATTTTTTATAGGAAGGGTCAAGTTAACTCTGGCCTTAAATCTTTAATAGAGTGAGGATGTGGGTTTTGACTATCTAGCTCAACTGACCATCCACACTCCAAATCCCACTATAGCTTCCTCAGGCATGTCTCCAGTCTTCTTTCTCAAGTTTAAGCATGATGAGTAAACTAAAAATATTTGCAAAAAACTAATTTTTAATTAAAAATTCCAAATAAAACAATAGATCCATGCACTTAGATTAAAGTTAAGAACAATTGATCAATACCCAATTAAGTTAAACATCCATCAAGCACACATAGCTAGAAAATTGCTTTACTTATAAATGAAGATAAATGAATGATACTTATAAATAAATCATCAATCATCATAATGTATAGTAAATTAAAAACTATTATACAACAATGGCGGGCTTTTGCCCTAGAGATCTTGAAAAAGAAGGAGCTCTCACTTCTCTCGATAATTCTCTCTCTATAATTTTATTCTCTATGATATATTACTATTAAAAAAATAGACTTGTGCAATTTAGGGTGAGAAAAATCTGCAATTATCTTGTGCACAACTTTTCACATATTCCCTCTTCTAGTTACTTTGGAGTCTTTAAAATTTTTCTCTTCAATCTATGTAATAGGTCACTTATCCTTCACCTGTGGTTAACAGGTGCCACTTTGTGGTTCATAGGTGAATAGCAGATGCAACTGTAACATAAGTGCCAATCCATGGCCAGCAGGTGTAGAGCGGTTGCAAGGCAATCCCATCTAACTTTACACCCTACATTTAGTAGGCAACATGTCAAAGTAGCTTGCTTTAAGTTCAAATCCTCCATTATCTTTGTTTTCTTCAAATTCCTTCATAGAAGAAAAGGGCATAAAACCTTTCTAAATTGTGTGAAAACCAAGCACTAGCTCATTCTTAAAACCTTAATGAGTTAGTCAGTGCAACTCATCAAACCCCCAAACTTAGACCATTGCTTGCCCTAAATCAAGGTATTCCCTCATAAGAAGAATTGACTTAAGCTTAGAGCATGAGTTTCACAAAAAACCATTAAGACTCGAGACAACCCAAAAATCACACACCGACTCAAGAAAAATAAAAATACTAAAAATGGTTGCACAAACTCTCAATTGGCATCACCACAATGACTTGTCAAATATCCTTATCATTCTTTTAATTCAAAACAAAGGGCATTGTCATTCAAATAAAAAATCAAAATATCTCAGGTAATTGACATTCAATATTCATGGTTTTCCTAGAAGTTCATCCTACCCCAACTTGTTTCATTCGGCCCTCAATTGAAATCAGAATTTCCATTCTTACTTGATGGATGCAATGCCACCTTACCACAAGAGCATCCCACTCACATTCATGCAATTCATAAAAAATAGGGATTATAAGATGATGTAAATATGCTCACTCTCTCAAAGATATTCAAGTGTATACACATCCAGAATCATGAGACACCCGCTGTAACTCGCCACTAATGTGGAGTTGTCAACCTTTGAATCACTAAGGACATGTGGGTCATAATGGCCATTTAGGGGTAATGATAAGACAACTTTTTGTTCTAGTGACTAGGGCAACGTAATTCTTGTGATGCCACATCAAACCGCCTACTCACACATAGCCGAGTCCCAGCTCCACCTTGTTCCTCCCCACCACTTTTTAAAAAAATCCATAATTACCCCCAAAAAGAGGCCACCCCTTTAATACCTTCAATTTCATCATCAAGCCTCTTCCATACAAGAGGTAGAACCGTTTAAATAATTTCTTTATTCTCTTGATCAACGGTTTTTCAACCAGCCATTTTATTTTCACGTAATCAATTGGTCCTACCTTACACTGAAGCTCACTTCTCTTTTTCACTTTTGCACACCCCCAAACATAGGCTTTTGCCTACATCACATTTCAATTTTCCATCCCCAAATCTTGGGCTTTAAGCTATTTTTAAATCACAAGCAATTAGGGAGAGCAGGTGCCAAAGTAATTGGATTCTAAAAAAAGAGTTTAAGGCTATAATGAGGTTTCAAAGAAAAAGGCTTAAGGATCAACGTTGGTTCACGGGATCGTGTTAAGGAAGGTTATTTTGATGGTGAAATGACTAATCAAAAAGAGCTTAAGGTCATCCCCCAACTTTGGCTACATCTAGGATTTCGCTTTTGAATCACATTAGGGGCATGTTCTAGATGATAAGCATACATGAATCGAACAAAACCTACCACGCAAGGCATCACACTCCATGGAGCTTAACTATTCTAAAGGTCAATTCAAGGCATTACTTTTAACAAGTTGTTCCAAGTTTTCACACTCGTTTTGTGAGTCAAAAGTCAAACAAAGAATATAGAAATTATGATAAGAGACCGCTACTTTTCAAATCCATTTGCCCCTCTTTCTCAATAATCACAATTTTTAAAAAGCCATGTAAAAGATAATTTGGTGGTGCCTCTCGATGAGTACCACATGGGCTCAAGGATAAGTACAACATTGCATTTCCCCTTGAAAAGTCACCTCCTCAATCCATTATAGGGAAATGTTACTCAGTTCGACACAAAAATCAAGACTAGAATAAAATTTGATCCTTGGGAAAGAATCGTGGTATAAGAAAGCCTCGAGTTTGTTACTAACTACTATCACAAAGGCAATGCCAAATAGCAAGAAATAAGCAGAGTTAAGTAGCAAGTAATGATGATTTTCCCTTGAGAATGATGTCACCCTATCTATCACAGGGCAAGTGTCGCATCACTAATGAGTGGGTTACTCAGACTTCCACCCCCAAATAAAGCATTGTCCTCAAAGTACAAGGTTGAAAAAAATTAAGGGAAGAATGGGTGAAAGAACTCCCTGGTCTGATAGAGGATGAGTGCATGTAATTCTTTCCTCTAAGATGTTAAAGCTTGTGATATGTTATGAAATGTTTTTAGATGACTTACTTTACTTGAGCGGTTTTACTTTCTTGCATACTCGGTACATTCCACGTGCTTGACCGCATAATTACTATGTTGTACCATTTCATGATACGGGCCCCGATTCCCAAGCTCAGCCCTGCTCGTAATCAGTTGTCATAGTTAGCTCCTATTGGTTGGTGAGTCCTCATCCTTCAGGGGCTGTAATTTCAATTCCCTTATTAATTTTCAGTTTTAGCATCGTTGGGTAGTTGGTGTCTTGTCCCGTAGAAGATTAGAAGGCTTTCGGACTTATGTATGTGGTAGCTTCGGATGCTTATTCTAATGTTATGTTGAGTTAGACTTCCGCTGAGTTAATTTGATGATTTATTTAGTTTATCGAATGATTTAGACGTATGCTTATGCCATGGAGCGACTTGGGGTCTCTCGGAGTTTATTGTCTCGTGTCTAAGATCGGGCCCGGTTACGCTCGTGACAAACTTGGTATCAGAGCCATAGGATTGAAATTGTCTAGGATGTCTGAAAGCCATGTTGAGCAGGGTCATTTTGATGGGTGTGAGCGCGTACACTTATGATGAAAAGGTTAGAAGATGTTTGGAAATGTTTCCTTCTTTCATGATCTATGTCGTGCGATGAATATTCTTTCTATCCTTCTAACTCCTTACCTAATCACGTGCAGACTCATGGCTCCCTGAGAAGAATGAACGTAAGGGAGGAATGGAGGTGGTGAGGCCACAAGAATGGAAATAATTATGGTCATCGTAGCCACGAGTTTAAAGAGCCTCGAGCACAATTAGCCACTCATATTTGATTTCGGGCACTTAATTCAGATGTGTGCGTAGGCCTTGACCGCTCAGATCAATCAGCAGACCATTGTGCATGTTCTGCAAAATGGCAATGCAGCGGCGGATCGGATTAGAGAGACTTCTTGAGGATGAACTTGCGAGTTGAGGTCCAAGGTAGATGAGGACCCGCAAGATTTCATTGATGAGATTGTCAACATCACCCAAGTCATGGGGTGAGTAGTGCTGAGTGTGTAGAGTTAGCCTCCTACCAGTTGAAAGGGTTGTGCATATCTGGTTTCGCCAATGGAAGGAAGAAGGGTCGCGAGGAGCATGTCCGATCATAGTGGAGGAGTTTCAAGTTGCATTCCTAGATCGGTTCTTCCCTCGAGAGATGAGGAAGCTTGAAGGTAGCTGAGTTTGTGAACTTGAAGCAGGGAAGGATAACAGTACAAGTGTATTCCATTGAGTTCACACGCTTATTAAAATATATGCCCCAGAAGTTAGTAGTGACCCGGGCACGGGTGACCGAGATTTGTGCATGGTATAACGGGGTATTTGGACAAGGTGCTGGATTGCTATGCTTCTGGGATATGGACTTCCTGTATCGTGTTGTATGCTGAGCAGATGGAGGTGGTACATTCAAGGAGAGGAGGCCAAGAGGGCCAGGGCGAGATCACAGAGATTCTCTCGTGGGGTCCGGTGGTGAACCCACTTGGAAAACTGGACGAGACTCACTAGAGATCATCAACCCTGGCATCTTCAACATTGAGTGTGCCATCTAGGGGTAGATATGATCAGAGAGGGCGAGCATCAGGCTCGAGGGGTCAGATTAGTAGATTCATAAATTCTAGCACTCAATCTTGTCACAGGTGTGGTCGGGGGCACATAGGCCGGTGCTTAGCAGATTTAGGTGCTTGTTTCGAGTATGGGCAAAAAAGGACACATGCTTCGAGATAGTCTAGCTACGAAGGCATGATCCAGATTGGGGGCAGGCCTTCCTAGTTCAGCAGCCCCTCCCGCATGCTCAGCATATCAGGGCATCTACTAGCACGGTTGGCGGTCGCGCTAGACAGATTCTATGCTTGCTTCCACAAGGAGCAGGAATGCTCCCGGATGTGGTTACTGGTATCTTCGAGTTTCCATGTTATGTATATGCTTTGCTAGATCGGGGGCTACCCTATTCTTTATGACACCTTATGTGACTAATAGCTTCGGAGTTAGTCGATGTTTTGTCCAGAACCCTTCTCAGTTTTCACTATAGTAGGTGACTCAATTATATCTAGAAGGGTGTATAGAGGCTGCCCAATCTTAGTCCTTCATAAGGTCACCTCAGTAGACTTGATAGAGTTAGCCATGACCGATTTTGATGTCATTCTCGGCATGTATTGGCTATTTTCATCTATGCTTCAGTCAATTGGCAGAACCCCCAGGCAGTAGAGTTCAGATTTCCGGGTAGGCCAGCCTTAGAATGGAAGAAAGGGTAGTTCAGCTGTGCCTGTAGGTCCTTTTCCTACCTTAAGGCAGAAATATGGTTTCTATGGAGTTTACATGTACCATCTAGTTAGGGTTAAGGCTGTCTAATCCGAAACCCCGACTATTCAGTCAATTCTAGTAGTATGTGAGAATCCATAGGTCTTTCCTGATGATTTGACAAGTGTCCCTCTCCCGAGTGGGAGGAGATTGATTTCGGTATAGATCTTCTTCACGACCACGCAACCTATATCTATTCCGCCATACAAAATGGCTCCAGCCAAGAGATAATAGGTGAAGGATAAGTGAAGTACCTTTTTAGATAAGGTCTTTATTAGTCACGTAAGTCTCCATGAGGTGCACCAGTCCTATTCGTTCGGAAAGATGGTTGCAGATGTGTATTGGTTATAGGCAGTTGAAAGAGGTCACCGTTAAGAACAGGTATCTGTTACCCAGGATTAATGATTCTTTTTACCAGCTTAGGGTACCAAGTGTTTCTCAAAGATTGATCTCAGGTTGGTATCACTAGCTTGTGGGTTGGAAATGATGAATTTGCTACATAAGTGCACGTGGTCTCGTACAAGTAGTAAAGTGGCTTTATTTCAAGCCAAGTATCGATCCCACAAGGACTGTAATATGGCAGTAATTTTCCTAATTGTTAGTAAACGATTTCGTTATGCAGACAAAGACAACCAAACAAATAATGCTTTTGAGTCAATATTACTAGTTAATGTGAACCTAAGTGAATATTGTAAATTAAAGTCTTAACAATAGCAATGAACAAGCTGAGTTGAGCAAATATGCAGGGATGTAATTTATTAATTAAAATCAGTCAATCTTCTCTTCGGTTGTTAGTTAAGAATTAATAACCCATGGATTGGATCTTTCGATTTCTCATCAATTAAAGAATCACGAGACTTACATTACATTTACTACATGATACAACCATATTCTATCTATACATAACACATTCCATAAATGACCAAATATGACATTACAGATATATTTCTATTCTGAATGTCAATCTTCCCTTAATTTCTCAAACAAGGAAAGAACATATTCAACCAATTCACATATATCCAATTAGTCTCTCCCTTCTCATCGAAATTGGAATTTTAGAATATACATTAACATTGGCCAAACATTAACGTAGTAAAAACAAAATTGGTAGAAAAACATAGAGAAGATTAAAACTAAAATAATCATTAAATTCCACACATTTCCACTCCAGCAGAATTGTCCTCCAGCCTCTAAACCCAAAAAGTGAATTGACACTCATTGCTTGGTTCGTAATACTTCAAACAAGTAGAATTCATAAAAGCAATTGAGTAAGGAAGCGGAGAGGAAGTTAACCCTAGGAATTCTTCTTCTCAACTGCCTTATATCCACATTCACTCAAAATGTCAGATACTTTAAAATAAAACGTAAAAGTGTTCTATTTATACAAGTGAGAAATTTTTCAGGATCACTTGCGTAGCAGTGTACCGGGTGTATCGCGGAGCATGTCCGTGCCACGGCTGACCCTTGACCTTCACTGGAACAGCTTCCCAGGTAAAATTGTATTCAGCGTGGCACACAGAGTTTTATCACGGAGAAATCAGCTCCGTGTGCTACAGTGCCATCGCGCACCTCCCATCTTTGGAACTTGGGGTTACGGATGATTGGCTCTGGTGTGGCCTTGAGTCTATCGTGGAGTATCAGCTCCGTGCCACAGAGGTAAAGCTCACCTCACTAGAAATCAATATAAAATTACTTCTAGGCATACTGGTTCCGCGATGGTAGCGTGACCACGGCCTCCATCAGCGGGCACCAAGCAGCCAATTAGTTGTCGACTTCCGCTTCTTGCTTCAGTCCATTCCATACTTCACCAACTTGTAAGGTGCTTCCAAATTCCTTCGAACAGCAAAACAAATCATGTTGGTTAGTATAAATCCACATTTACATACAAATCACAAGAGAATGCACACCTAAAAAGTAGATAAACAAGTAGAAATGAAGTACTAAAGTATCACTTGGGCATCATTATGCCCGAATCACCCTCTCCCACAGTTAGAGCCTTGTTGAGTCCTCAGACAATCATTTCCACATGTACAATTCAAACCACACCATAACTATTTGGACTCATTCAGCTAAACTATAGAATGCTAGGAATGGCAAATCATCAGAAACTTGCGTTTCATCAATGAAATGGCTGTTTGCATTAAGACACTCTAACCTCAAGAATGGAGCTCTTGATCTTGCGGCTTCGTGCCAAATCTTAGTCAAGACCATCCGACATGAATGTTATCTCTCATTAAGCATATATGCCCTCACAACACAAGAAAGTTACCCTATGTTCACTCATAAAATTTCCAAAGCACTAATGTAGGGAGTATGTGAATAAGATTATGCTCGCTCTCCCAAAGAATTCACATGCATCATGTCGTGAACCATAAGCTTTCCCTTAGTGTTTTACTCCACTAATTTGAGGATGCATGACGTAAGATCACGTAGGACATAATGGGTTGTAATGTAAGCTAAGGAACTAGTAAATATGGGCTAACCAATAATAGTAGCTAGCTACAGCGCTTTTAATACATACATTCCTTACGGACATTGCTTCTTCTTCCTCAATCCTCTACTCTGAATTTTTCTCTTTGTTTTTTGTTGCCTTTTCTTTAGGCACATCGACTTACAACGAGAGTATTTAAGAAACTTTTTTCATTCATTGATTTTCCTACTCTCTACTAATAATTAATTAACTCCAAACAAATGTACCTTTGTCCTTTTCTTTAACTTTCACAACTTCACTTTCCCTTCGTTTCAAGCTTCTCACTCTATACTCTTTGAGAAAATTGTTTTTTCTTAGCGCTTAGGAGTTTGTATCTAAATTCACGGCTAATGAAAAAGAGTTAAGCTTGGTTTGTATCTATCAAAGAATAGGCTAAGAACAATGGGGCTATAATTTAACATTCAAGGTGGAGTACGATAAGGGAGAAATTTTTGGTTCATTCAAAGAAATGCCTACATCCTTTCCTACAATCCACATCCTTCATTTCGTTTAATATACACCAGGCAGGTTCTAGACACTTTACAATAGCATGGAATATTCAAAAACTCACTCACTGCACATTCTCAGCAGACATATTTATAGACTCTTCATTTAGTTAATTACAAGAATTCACTATTAAGCCTTTATCACACCGAATCGAATTCTAGGGCCTAGGTATCTCAACATGTTTAACACATTTGCATGCTTTCGTACGAATCACACTTGCATCTTACAATCATCTGTAGCACATAACAAGAATGAAGTAGACAATTAATTAGCTACATTTGGAAAACAAACGAAAGAAAAAAAATCTAAACCTATCGGCTAAATTTCCATAGACGGTCGTCATCCATCCATCATAGGGAAAAGTTGCTATCTAAGACAATCGGTTCAAGGGGACATTCTCAGGGAAAAGCACTGAAAACATAAACCGAGAAATCAAAATAATAAAATCAATAGAAAAAAAATATATATAATTAAAAATATTAAATACTTAATTTAATATTATTTATTCATTTCCTTTTTTGAATTTTTTAATATTTATTAAAACACCAGCTACCACAAATTCATCAGTCACATAACATGGAAACACAGAGTCAGAGTCATAAATAGCACAGTCTTAAAGCACAAAAACAAGACCTTTTCTACTGCTTTTCTACTTCTCCCACCCCACACTTAATCGAACACTATCCCTGGTACATGTCTATGATAAAAACAAGAAGTTTGGGTGGTGTAACTCCCTGATCAATCAAAGTCAATCTCTTCATCAGGTACAGTGCGTCATCGCCAAGATTAGAATCGTTCCCCTGTCCTCTCCAACTCAAATGTCGAGTCCTCCTGCGTTTTTCCTCATCGGTAGGGATGTCATCATCCACGGGCTCTACAAATGCAGGACCCACTCGGCATAAAGCTCAGACTGTACTCATTAGATGGATAATCCCATCGGCGGCCACAATTCTATCCTCCGTCACAGGCCTTCACCAATTCACCCAGTTGCAACATACGCATCCCATACATTCGGGCCATGTGTTGATCATCCAGGCGTAATAAAGCCGACTGAGTGTAGCACAGGCCCTTATGTAGTATCCAGGTGCTTTGGTTTTAATGAAACATCCAAGCACACCGGTCTCTCCAGAGAATATAGTCTAGGGCCTCTTCTTCAATACTGTGGCCCATGAGAAAAAGCGGTGGGAAAACACCAGGCCCATACGATACTTGATGCGGTCGGCTCTCTTCATGGCGTAGATGATCACCGCTCAAACATTAATTTCCAGCCCTTTCATCGATTGCATAAACCAGACCAAACTCTATCCCGGGTGACATCAATCATGTTCACCCTCGGGATCGAACAAGAGAAACAATCTTCAACCATATACGAGTTTCTTTGTTCATATGGGGAATATGACAATGTGTGGTAGTAGCCTTTCCTTGTGTCGACTCCACCTGGATGTCGATCCCGAGCTCCACATAAGTGCGTCTGATATCTGCGTATGGTGGGTGATGTTCGTAGCGGAGGACATGAGCGATACGTGTCCCGCGCCCCAGGTTGCATTTAGATGGTGTGGTTCAAAAGTAACACCTGCCCTCGTGCATGGTGTGGCTGTGCAAAGAGTCAAATTCCAGTTGGTGTAGAATTCCCGGATAAGATGGAGATTTGCACTCTTTGGGTTCTTCAAAAATGATGTTTAACTTAACGGTGTAAATTCTATGTAGGATCCTTGGGAATTCCTATGCTAGTGGTTCTCGTGCTATCTATTCCTCCGGGAAATACTTGGTTTCCTTGTCTGCGTTGCCCTCGAGGAATAGATGGTGCTGCTGGTATTGCTGTCCCAATTCTAACTCTTTTTCTGCTGGCGTCCAGATGTGGATGCGCCCTTGCCTTATCCTGCCTTCTAGACATTTGTCGTGTGCATTCAAAAACATACAATTCAACTGTTATTCAAGGCATAGTTAGCTACATTTAAGGTTGGGCTTAACTTGATCACCCCACACTTAGCCATTAGCCGCAGTCAACATAATTCGACAAGACATTCATGCTTTTTCAGTTCTTAATTCTTAACATGTTCAGTGCATTCATACATGTCGATGGAACAGTTTCTTTGTACTACTGAGACTTCATACAATGCATTATGAAAGTTCCTCCATCGATTCATTTATATAATCATGAGCACTTTGCATGTTTAGCACAACAACCTATGAGAATTTCCTACTTTCATCCCCCAAAAATCCATCTTCTACCATAACATAATCAACTTCAATCACAATATGTTTCAATTCAAATACAAAATACACAACCCAAAATATCTCCATTTTTACCAATTTCTTCTTCCTATTTAAATTCTCAACCCTACTTATCAACATTATAAGATTTTTAACAAATCATGTAATTATTGAGTTAATCTAATCACAACGATCATTTAAACCTCATTCATCCATAATTCAATTGATTACAACACTTATTAATCACTAAGGGAAGAATTTAATCAAAGAAAACATGTTCAAGAATAGAAATATTCAGCAATAATGAGAAAAAATTCGAGAACATACCTTGATGAATTCTAGAAGAATCGAAGAAATTTTAGGGTCGTGGCACGTTGCGGGAGAAGGGGTTTTGGGGTGTTCGTCGCGGAGGGTCTGAAAATGAGGAACAATTAAAAAGAATTTGGGGTTAAAAAGGGGTGATTTCACGCGGATCAACCCGATGACCCGAGTGACTAACGTGAATTTAGCCTTAACGTGTCATGGAGGCCATCGCGGGAGGCCAAGCTCCGTGACACGGAGCCATCATGAGAGCTACGGAGATTTTTAAAAATTTCCAGAACTGAGCCTCAACGTGTCACCCAGAGGGTAACACGAAGGTCCACCTCCGTGAGCACGGATCCGTCCTTGATGCTCTCTGGAATTTTCCCCAAGATTTATTTTCTTACCTTTATTTTTCCTTTGCACTTTTGTATTTGGCCCTCCATTTCACCCGAAAAATCATCCATGACAATAATTTATTTAGAAA
Source organism: Datura stramonium (assembly GCA_018107945.1). NCBI lineage: Eukaryota > Viridiplantae > Streptophyta > Magnoliopsida > Solanales > Solanaceae > Datura > Datura stramonium. Next base: position 285,848 of record JACEIK010000506.1, on the reverse strand, counting down.
TCATGAGTTGCCTCCCAACTATTGCCAGCCCTTTTCCTTATTTTTTTCAATAATCCTAACAACTATTACATTACATTCACGGGTTGCCTCCCATGCGATTACACAGTTTATCGTCGCGACTCGGCCCGCTTTTCATCATAATCATCTACTAAGTGATAGACTTGTTGTCTCGAATAACGTCTTCACCCCAGTAGTGCTTACATCTCTTCCCGTTCACCAAAAATGTGCACTTTTATCCTCTTTCCACAATTCAACTGCCCGTGTTGGGTCATTCTCAAAACTTCAAAGCGGCCCTTACCATGGACCATAACTTCCCACAGGAAGAGTTTCAACCTCGAATTGAACAACAACGCTTTTGCTAACCAAAGATCCGACGCACCATGTGCCTTTCATGCCACACCTTTTAGTTTCTCCTTGTAGCATTTAGCACTTTCATAGGCGTGCCATAGAAACTCGTCTAACTCACTGCGATTTGCATCAACCTCTTCTTTCCTCTAGCTCGGGGATCCATGTTTAACTTTCTTTGACCTAAAAAGCTCGATGTACCAGCTCCACAGGTAGATGACATGCCTTCCCATAAACCAATATGTACGGAGAAGTTCCAATGGGTGTCTTGTATGCAGTTCTGTAAGCCCGCATCGTCAAGTTTGCTTGCCCAATCAATTAGTTGTGCATTCAACACAATTTTAAAAATTAGCTTTAATATCCCTGTTTGACACCTCTACTTGCCCGCTGATCTTGAGAAGAATTTCATGCCCAAGTGAAACTCAAATGCTTCATTTCTACTTGTTTATCTATTGTTATGTGTACATTCTCATGTGATTCTTAGGTAAATGTGAATTTATACTAACCAACATGATTAGTGTTGTTTTGTAGGTAGAAGGAATTTTTGGAAGCTAATCTACAAGTTGGTGAAATGTGGGAATGGACTTGGAAGAAGAAGTAGAAGTTGATAAGGAAGTTGGAAAAAATAGGGGCTCACGATGGCTCCGTGTCACGCTTCCATCGCGGAGACGTGCACAGGATGAATAGAATTATGTCAAACTCCAATGGAGGTTCGCGTTACCTCTGTGGCATGGGGCAGTGCTCCGTGATGCACTCGTGTCATGTTGAGTGTTATTACCTGGAACCTCAAGTTCCATTGAAGGTGCGCGATAGCACCATGGCCCACTTGAGGCAAGGCTCCACGATACATGGTACCACCTTGAGGAATGTGGTGCAGTGAGCCGAGTTCCGGTGGGGGTCTGCGATAGCACCGTGGCACAGGCAGTGCTCCACGATACACTCCGTGCCACGTTGCTTTGTTATTCGGGAAAAATTTCCAATAGTATAAATAGCACACTTTGGTTTTATTTTAAACATTCTGACTTTTGGAGCAAACGTGGTTATGGAGTTGAGAGGACGAAATTCTAGGGTTAATTCTCTTCCTTTTTCTCTTTAATTTCAATAGCTTGTATTAATTCTACTTGTTTGAAGATGTTTAATAAACAAATGGTGACTAATTCACCTCTTGTTGGTCAAGGATAATTGTGGAGGAATGTAATCATTGATCATTTTAGTTTCATCTTTTCTTTAATGGTTGTTCTATCAATTCTTGTTTTGCTACATTAATGTTTGGCCAATGTTAATGTATAACCTAGAAATCAATTTCGATTCTGAAAGTATGGACAGATGTGAATTGGTAGGACATGATATTTTCTTAGTTGAAGGAATTGAGAAAGAGTTTACATTCAGAGGCCAGAAATATATCTGAAATCGTATTAGTAATTTATGGAATTGGTTATGTATGGATAGAGAATGAGGTTCTTATATCACATAAATGTAGAATAAGGTCTCATGATTCTTTAATTGGATGGGAGTCAGATCCAATCCATAGGCGATAAATTCTCGACTAGAAACCAAAGAGAATATTAGTTGAATTGAATTAATAAATTACATCCTTGCATGCTTGCCTTAACCTCAGCTTGTTCATTGCTATTGTTTAGACTTCAAAATATAATCTTTACTTAAATTCTTATTACTTAGTAATCTTGACTCGTAAAACATTATTTGTTTTGTTGTCTACATTCTTAGAAATATTGTTCATTAACACTTAGGTTAATTACTATCATAGTTCAGTCCCCGTGGGATCGAAACTTGGCAGAAATAAAGCCACTTCTACTTGTACGACCACGTGCACTTGCGTGGATTTGGTCGAACAAGTTTTGGCACTTGTTGCGGGGACTGGCAATTGGTAAGTTATTTTCTTAGCGTTGGTTACAAATTCAATATAAGTGTTGACAACGATCTTAGCCTTTCTCTTGCAGGTATTGAATTTTTTTGAACGCTTTGCAAGAGATAAGGTTGGTGGATTCATTTATAGAGGCAGGAGATTCAATTCCATCGCCAATGAAGAGAAGCTCTAGAGAAGAAGCTACAGTTGCTAAGACAGACAATTCTGGAGCAGCAACAGAATCCACCGCTTGTAAGGGTAGTTTAGTGCCCGAAGATGGCAGCAAGACTGGTCCGCGAAGTGAAATCCACATGCAAATAATGTTACAACTAGTATTCGCAGACCAGAGCGGGAGGAATGAGGCTTAAGCAGAATATGGTGCGGTTGTTGCACACAAGCGGGAAGTTTATAGGTCTCCCTCTTGAAGATCCCACAACAACATCTTCAAAACTTTTTGGGGAATGGTAAACGCCACATCCCCGCTGGGTATCATCTGACTGAGGTTTACATTATTCCCGTTCTCATTATTGGGGAAGCAAGAGGTGGTTGAAATTGAACACCTAATATATATCACTACTTGGGATGATCTTCCAGAGTTTTGATAGATTCTTTCCATCAGGGAATAGCCAGACTCAGGAGTTAGATTCTAAGTTTCAAACAGAGAGGGTGAGAATTTGTATCAATTTTGGGAGGTTCAAGTCAATGTTAAGGGATTTTCCTCATCATCTGGTCTAATGATGTGTTTGTGGATACATTCATTGAGGGTCTGGAACCACATACAAAGAACCTTCTCTCAGCAGCTGGTGGGAAGGCATTGGAGAAGACTTATGAGGAGCTTTACACTTTTATTGTCATTTCTGAAATATCGAATGGAATGCGGATTCAACACGAGGAGGAACAAGAAAATTTGTAGGAGTTTTGAGGTGGATAGTTTTATAGCTGTTGCTGCACAGATAGCGGCGTTGCAAGATCAACTCAACACCCACTTCAGTAGTATAAGCTTGAATCAGCAGCACAAGCCCCAGTCAATGCAGTACCTCAGGTACGGGTGTGAAGTATGTGGGGTAGTGAACACTCATCGGGGTGTTGTGGTGCCAATCCAGATTAGGTAAATTTTGTTAGAACGCCCAGAGCAACAATAATCAACAATATGAAACAGTTACATCCCAAATTGGAGGAATCATTCAAATTTTCTTAGGGGAAGTAATAGCCATAAAAAGGACGAGAGTTCGGACCGGAAGTGCGAGAGAAATCCACGGGGGCATCAAAATTTCGGTCTCAATATAGAGAAACAATGCACCTCCTCCACCACCCGGCCAACGTTGAGGATATGTTCAAAACAATAATAATAGCAAGCGCAGATGCAGGCTGATTATGTGAAATTAGTGGCTGATATGAAAAATCAGTAGTTAGCTACAAAGACGTTGGAGTATCAGCTTGGACAGTTAGGCGGAGCTCAAAACACCAGGCCCAGGGGAGGACTACCAAGTGATACTGACCCAAATCCCAGAGCAGGTCAATGCGGTTACCACAAGGAGTGGATTTCAACAGAGTGGAAAAGACCACACCTCAGCAATCTGGAGCAGTGGAAAAGATAGGGAACATGATGATGTGAGGGGAATGAAAAATGAGATGAAAGACCACCACCCCCGTTTCCTCGAGAGATTAAAGAAGCACAAGGAAGAGCGTGCTTCATGAAATTCATGGAAGTGCTAAAACATGTACATATTGGTACAGGGTAGTTGATGTTTTGCGGGGAGTACTGAAATATGCAAAGTATACATCAAGGACATTGTAGCAAACAAGCGAGATTGACGGAGTATGCTATGAGTGGCGCTTGCTGAGAGTGCACCTCCCAGAATACAGACGGTGCCAACAAGCTCAAGGATCACCGAGCTTTACCATTCATATTACAATTGGGCAATGTATTCGAGCTCGCGGATTGTGTGATTTGGAAGCAAGCATAAACTTGATGTCGACATCGATGTTCAAGAAGTTGGGGCTGGGAAGCCTAGACCAGCTGCGTGATCTTGAAGTTAGCTGATCGTTCTTTGGCCCGGCCGGATGGTATTGTGGCGGATGTTCCTGTTTAAGTGGGCTCCCTCATTTTCGGTGGATTTTATTATCTTGGATTTCGAGCCGGACATGGAAGTCCATTTATTTTGTGACTTCCTTTCTTAGCAACTGGGCAAGCTTTGATTGATGTGGCTCTTGGGCGATTAACCATCGTGCACGCCTTGACAAAGTAGAGGTTTTTGATGTGTACAAGGCCATCCAAACTCTAGGGCATTTATAAGGAGCTATCAGCAATCAATGTGCTAAACGGGAATCAACCCTTCAGATTGTTGACTCATAGACCCACTGGAAAGCCTTGATGGGCTCCGATCGCTGGGAGATAGTGCTACATATGAGATACGTTGAGCGCGGAACAGAGCAAAAATGGTTCCCCATGAAGCAAGACTTTGAGCCGTTGATGAGGTCCTTTGAACCATTGTCAAAGCCATCAATTGAGGAGGCTTCAAATTGGAGTTTAAATTGCCTCATCTAAATATGTATTTTGGAAGGCCGCTTTTCAGTCATAATTTTCTTACCAGAGCTTGACAGAGGCACAAGTGAAAGATGCATTGGTGATCCTCAAGAGGCGTAAGAAAGCAATGATTTGGCAAATGTCGGACATTAGAGGAATTAGTCCAGCTTTTTGCCTGATTTTTATGGAAGAAGGATCCAAGCCAACTATGTAACATCAGCGGAGGTTAAATTCGGTGATGAAGGATGTAGTTAGAGGAGTGATCAAGTGGCTTGATGCAGGTGGTATATCCATTTCGAACGGTGAATGGGTTGGTCCAGGTTTAGTGTGTTTTGAAAGGAGGGATGACCGTTATTACTTAACGAAGAATGAGCTGATTCCCAGACTGCACAGTCACAGGCTAGCAAATTTGCATGGATTATAAGAAGCTGTAATAAGGCCACGAGGAAAGATCAGGATCCTATTCCATTTATTGATCGGATTTTGACAGATTTGTAGGTTAAAGTATTGTTTCTTGATTGATATTCTGGCTATAATCAAATAGCCATAGCACCTGATGGTCAGGAGAAGACCACTTTTACATGTCCTTATGGGACATATGCTTTCAGCGGATGCCCATTTGGTCTATGCAATGCACACGCCACATTCCAGAAATGCATGATGGCGATCTTTCACGAGTATAGTGGAAGATTTTGTCAGTATTTATGGATGACTTTTTCATTTTGATGTTGTTTGCTACATGTTTAGAATCTTGACAAGTGCTAACTCGTGTGAAGACTCCTAACGCTATGATCAACTAGAATACATTTTTAGTCAAGGAGGGTATGCGTCCTTGCCCATAAGGTGTCATGAAAAGGGTTGGAAGTGAATTGTGTAAGGTGAAGTAATCAAAAAGCTACCACCACCAAGGTCAGTGAAGGGTGTTCGCAGTTTTTCTCGGACATGCAGGGTTCTACAAACAGTTCATGAGCACCATAAAAAATTTCTAATTCATTAATACTTAGTTTTTTAGAAAAGAGGTGAAATTCGAGTTTGACAGAGGAACTGTGTAAAAACGTCGAGGATCTAAAACAGAAGCTGGTAGAGCGCCTAATCTCATCTCTCCAGATTAGGAACAACCTTTTGAACGTGTGTGATGCAAGTGACGTGGCTGCAGGAGCTGTATTGGGGTGGGCATGGAGAATAAAATTGTACCATTCCATTTATTATGCAAGCAAAACACTTGATGGCCGTCAATTATACGATCCACGGAAAAGATACTAGCATTGGTGTTCGCATTTTATAAATTTAGGTCCTACCTGGTGGGTTCGAAAGTAGTAGTATATACTGATCATGCAGCGATTTCATTATTTGTTGGCAAGAAGGATGCAAATCCTAGGCTAATCAGGATGATATTGTTGCTACCAAGAGTTTTTACCTGGGAATTTAGGATAAAAAGGAGCGGGAATCAAGTGGGAGATCACCTATCACAATTGAAATGGTTGCCATGTAAGAAGTGATAGCATCAAAAGAAAATCTGAGACGAGCAGCTCTTAGAAATAAGGAAGCTGAAATCCATGGTATCTGAGATATTGTGAACTTCTTTGGTAGTGGAGGTCTACAGGCGAACATGGCTCAGCCAAGAAAGAAGTTGAGACATGATTGCAGATATTACATGTGGGATGAGCCGTATCTGTTCAAGTAGGGACCGGATCAAGTGATGAGATGATGCATCCTAGAGAGCCAGATTGCAAGTATTAGGGAGTTGTCATCATCCTTGTATGGAGGGCTCCACGGAGGAAACGGTGTAGCTCATATGGTGCCAATCAGGTTTCTTTTGGCCTACACTGTTCAGAGATTCTGCAGCGTATTTAAAAATGTGTGATAGATGTCAAAGAACAGGCACAATTGGTAGAAGAAAGGAGATGCCACTGAAGATGTCAGGTTGAGATTTTGATGTATGGGGAATGACATCATGGGCCGTTTCCACCTACCATGTTTTGTTAATTGTTACATCTGGCAGCATTGACCCATCAGCATCTAAAGTAGGTCGAGGCAACAGCGATAAGAGGCTGACAAAGGGTGGTGACGAAATTTGTGAAAACGCACATTTTCACCAGGTGGGACACTCAGAAGGCTATTATAAGTGATGGAGGGTCTCATTTTTGAATGCGAGTTTCAGGAATTTGCAAGCTAAGTATGGAAGTGCGCGGCATAAGGTAGCAACAGCGTATCATCCCCAAACTAATGGGCAAGTGGAGGTGCCAAATAGGGAGATAAAGCAGATTCTACAGAAGACGAGTGAATGCACAACGAAGATTGATTGGGCAACAAACTCAACAGATGCGTTGTGGGCTTACGAAGCTACATACAAGACACCCCATTAGTTCTCCATACTTATTGGTTTATGGAAAGGCATGTCATTTACCTGTGGAGCTGGAACATCGAGCTTTGTGGGCCGTGAGAAAGCTAAACATGTATCCGGAGCTAGCAGGGTAGAAGAGGTTGATGCAACTAAGCGAACTAGATGAGTTTCAATGGCATGCCTATGAAAGTGCCAAGATCTACAAGGAGAAAACTAAAAGGAGGAACGACAGGCATATGGTGCATCGGATCTTTGAGCCGGGGCAAAAAGTGTTGTTGTTTAATTCAAGGTTGAAGCTTTTTCTAGGAAAGTTGCGGTCCAAGTGGTCAGGTCCGTTTGAAGTGGTGAGAATGACCCCACACGGGGGCAGTGGAGTTGTGGAAAGAAGATAGAAGTGCCACATTTTTGGTTAACGGGCAAAGATGTAAGCATTATTGGGGTGAGGGCGTTATTCGAAGACGTCTATCACTCTAGAGGATGATTGAGAATGAATAGCATCGAGCCTGCAGTAAACCAGGCGCTGCAGGGAGGCAACCCGTGAATGTGTTGTAATAGAAGTAGGTTTATTTTAAAAAAAGAGAAAAACAAGAAAAAAGAAAAAGTTTTCAAATTATAAATTATTTAAAATTGGAATTTTAACAAATTTCTTGTGGTTGAATGATTTTTCGGGTGGAACGGTAGGCAAAAATACAAAAAAACCGCAAAGGAAAAAATCAAAGGTAGTAAATACCAATTTGCACATTCCAGTGAGCTACGCGATGGCTCCGTGTCACGGAGGAGGGCCTCCGCGTCGCCCTCCGTGACACGTTGAAGGTATTCGCGAAAATTTTAAAAATTTCAGAACACCTATGCGATGGCTCCGTGTCACGGAGGAGGGCCTCCACACATTGCCCTCCATGACACGTTGAGGTATTTCGTGTCGGGTCACCAGGTAAACCCGCGCGAAAAACCCTCTTTAGCAAATCCCTTCATTTTTTTTATCTCCCATTTCATTTCCTTCATGACCCACCCAAAATTCCTTCTCCCCCAACGTGACACAGACCTAGTGATCAAATTCCTTCGAGTTTTCTTCAATTTCATCAAAAGCTAGGTATGTTTCTTCAATTTTTTATTATTATTGCTCAAATTTTAAATTCTTGAACATGTTTGTGATGAAACCTTTCCCTATGTAGGAAATAAGCTTTGAAATCAATTGAGTTATGATTGAATGATGTTCCTAGGACCATTTGTTAGTAGATTAGCTCAATGATTGCATAATTATTTGAAATTCTTACGATATTGTTTGCTAGGGTTGAGGATTGAATAGGGAGAAGACAAAATGCATTAAAATGTGGATAATTTGGGTTGTGCATATTATTTGAAATGAAATGTATTGTGATTGAAGTTGATTATGCTATGATAGAAGATGGATTTTCGGGAGAATGCGAATGGAGAATTAAATGGGTCTTTGTGCTAAAATTTGTAATGCTAATAGTGATATATTGACTCGATGGAGAAATTTTTATTCATTGTACGATGTTTGAGTAGTACAAAGTAATTGTTCCATCGACTTATATGAATGCACTAAGCATGTTAAGTGTTACGAATTGCAAAAACATGAATGTCTTGTCGAATTGTTTTGATTGTGGCTAAAAAGACTAAATTGTGTGGGGTGATCCAATTAAACCCAGCCTTAGTTGTAGCTAACTATAACAGATAACATTGGGACTGTATGTTTGAATGTACAGGAACAAAGTCAGGAGAAAAGAACGAGAAAAGGCAAGGCGCATCCACATCGGAGCGCCGGCGAAGAGAAGTAAGATTAGGGGCAGCAGTACCAGCAGCACTAGCGGTTCCTGACGGCAACACCCGGCAGGTATGGAACAGTTAGGTGAAGATGAGGAAGAAATTGGTATGCTAAACACAAAGAAACCAAGTACTTCCCAGAGGAGCAGATAGAGCAGGGAACCACTGGCACAAAGAATTCCCTTGGATTCTACATAGGATTGACACTGCTGGGCTAAACGTCATTTTTAAAGAACCCGAGAGTGCAATTTCCATCTTATCCGGGAATTCTGCCATTGGAACCCAACTTTTGTGCAACCACACCATTAAAATCAGAGGGCAGGTTGTCACGTTTGAACCCCACCATTTGAATGCAATCTGGGGGCGCGGGACACGGAAGCCCATGTACTCCGTCAGCTTAACATCACTCCACCTTACCGAGGAGATCGAGACACACCTTATATGGAGCCCGATGGCTGCTAGGTGGGAGTGAGCCTGAGAAAGGGGCTACCATCAGACATTCCCCTACTCTCAGATGAATAGAGAGGCCCGAATTTGGTTGAAGATTGTTTGTTCGTGCTGATCCCCGGGGCTGCACATGACTGATGTCACCCGGGATAGGGTTTATGCAGTGTATGCAACGATGAAGGGCTGAAATCAATGTTGGGGCGGTGATCATCTCCACCATGAAGAGAGCCCGACTGCATCAGGGGTATAGATACGGGTTTGGTGGTCTGCTTACCACATTCTGAGGGCCACGATGTGGGAAGCCTAGATTACATCTCTTAGATTGACGGGCGTGCCTTGGATGTTGCAAAACCAGGCACCTGACTGCTACAGGCCTGTACTCCACTAGCCGAGCGACAGGCTCGAGATGATCAATACATGGGCCCCGTATGTATTGGATGCGAATGTTACAGCTAGCATCGGTGGGCGGCCCGCAACAGTACATGGCGGAATTGAGTTGAATTATCAATTCAAGAGAATGCCCGAGTTTTATGCAGTGGGGCCGCATTTGTGGAGCCGTGGATGATGACGTCCCTATCGATGAGGAGACACGCCGGAGGACTCAGATGTTGAGTTGGGCCCGAGGACGGCGGGGGCGATTCCGATCTTGGAGACGAAGTGTTGGCACACGATGAAGAAATTGAATATTTTGATTGATGTAGGGAGTTTCACCACCCAACCTTTGTTGATATTTTGCAATTGTGAACACTGGGGACAGTGTTTCCGATTAAGTGTGGGGTGGGGGCGTGATTAGGTGCTACCTTTTTCGTTTGTTTATGTTTGTTGTGATTGCTAATTTAGCTGACCTTGTATTTCTGTGTTTCATGTTACGTAATTGATGTTGATGTTGTTATGAATCCTTAGCTGCTATTATTGTGATGTGTAAATATTTTTCAATTATATTTTTATCTTTTTCTATCGAAATTTTTGTTGAAATTTTTTTTTTTTTTATGTTAGGTTTCTAGAATTTTGTTTTGGTGCTTTTCCCGAAGAATAGTCTCGTTGAACCAACGTCATAGATAGCGGTGTTCCCTATGATGGATGGATGACGACCATCTTAGAATGTGGTTGATAGGAGTAGTTTTTTTCTTTTTCATCTTTCTTTTGTTTGTTTCCCAAACGTGTCGCTAATTAATGGTTCGAAATTCTTGTTACGTGTTGTACATGATATTAAGATGGAAGTGTGATTCATATGAAAGCAGCGCAAATGTGTTAAACATGTTGAATGCCACCTGACCATAGAGTTCGATTCGGTGTGATCGAGGCTTAATGGTGAATTCTTGTAATTAGCTGATTGAAGAGTCTGTGAATATGACTTAAGTTTAGCATGTGCAATGAGTGTGAGGTGAGGATTCGACTATTCATGCTATTGTGAGTGTATAGAACTTGCCTGGTGTTTATACTAAACGAAATGAAGGATGTGGATTGTAGGGAAAGGATGTAAACTTTTCTTTGAATAAACTACAAAGTTTTTCCTTTATCATACCTACCTTGAATGTTACATCTAGTTAGCCCCATTGAGCCTTTAGCCTATTCTTTGGTAGATACAAACCGAGCTTAATCCCTTCTTTTTCATTAGCCGTGAATTTGATCCAAAACTCTTAAGCGCTTAAGAAAAGTAATTTTTCCAAAGTGTAAAAGGAGTGAGAAATTGTGAAACGGAAGGAAAGCGGAAGTTGTGAAAGCTAAAGAAAACGTCAAAGGTGCACGTATTGAAATTGATTAATTAATAGTGAAAGTAAGAAAATCAATGAATGATAAAAAAATAAAGATGCATAAATACTCTTTGCTAGTAAGTTGAGTGTTCTTAAAGAAATGGGAACAAAAACAAAGAAGAAATTTCAAAAAAGAGAGGATGGAGGAAGAAGCAATGTCCGTAATGAAGGTGGGATGTATTTGAAAAGCGCTTAGGAAGCTAGTTGCTTTTATTGGATTGTACAAGTATTTACTAGTTCCTTAGCTTACATTACAACCCATTAAGTCCTATGTGATCTTACGTCACACATCCTTATATTAGTGAGTAAAACACTAAAGGCAAACATAGTTCATGACATGATGCATGTGAATTCTTTAGGAGAAACGAGCGAAATTGTCTTCATATACCCCTACATGTAGTGCTTTCCGTCTTATGATGGAAAATGGGGTAATTCTCTTGTATTGTGAGGCACATTCTTGACGAGAGATAAAATTTGTGTCGGATGTCTTGATCATGTGATTTGCATGAGTTTGTTGAGTCAATTCTTGAGGTTAGGAGGTCTTAATGTGGTGTACTTCATTGTATTGATGCAACCATGCATGTTTTCTTGATGATTGCGTCTTAAATAATCTATATAGCATGAACTGATGGTCATTGAAATGGCTATGTGGTTTAAATTAACAGAATATCAGTGTGCATTCGAGAAGAACAGGTTTAGTGTGGGGTAAGTGATCTTGGGAAGAATTTCATGCCCAAGTGATACTCAAATACTTCATTTCTACTTGTTTATCTATTGTTATGTGTACAATTTCATGTGATTCTTAGGTAAATGTGAATTTACACTAACCAACATATTTAGTGTTGTTTTGCAGGTAGAGGAATTTTTGAAGCTAATCTACAAATTGAAATGAGGAATGGACTTGGAAGCAAGAAGTGGAAGTTGACAAAGGAAGTTGTGGAAAAATAGGGGCTCACTGATGGCTCCGTGTCACGCTAATCACGGAGGGCATTCTGCCACCAGGATGAATAAGTATGTGTCAAACTCCAGTGGGTTCACGCGTTACCTCACGTGGCACGAGGAGGCAGAGTGCTCCGCGATGCGCTCCCATATACGTTGGTGTTGTGCACGGGGCCTCGGTTCGGTGAAGGTGTGTGATAGCACCGTGGCACGGAGCAAGGCTCCGCGATACATGTCGTGCCACACTGAGTGGCAGTGCCCAGGAGCCGAGTTCCAATGGGGTCCATGGTAGCGGCGTAGCACGGACGGTGCTCCGTGATACCACTCCGTGCCACGTTGCTTGTTATTCGGAAAAATTCCCAATAATATAAATAACTTTTACCTTAAGTTTTATTTTAAACATTCTGACTTTTGAGCAAGAATGGGGTTAGCAGGCAGTTGAGAGGACGAAATTCTCGGGTTGTTCTCTTCCTTTTTTCTTTAATTTCTTGCTTGTATTAATTCTACTTATTTGAAGATTTTAATCCACAAATGGGTGGCTAATTCACCTCTTGTTGAGGTTAGGATAGTGTGAATTTTAATCATTGATCATTTCAGTTTCATCTTTCTTCATGATTGTTCTCAAACAATTCTTATTTTACTGCACATAATGTTGTCATATTATATAATTAAAATCCAAAAATTTCGATTTTGAAAAGGAAAGTAATTGGACAGATGTGAATTGGTAGGATATGATCTTTTCTTAGTTGAAGGAATTGAAAAAATATTTACGTTCAGAATAGTGATATATTTGAAAGTCGTAGTCATTTATAGGTGGTTATGTATGGCTAGAGCATGAGGTTCTTATATCACATAAATGTAGAATACGATCTCATGATTCTTTAGTGGATGGGGTGAAGGAGTCAATCCATAGGCGATAAATTCCTGACTAGCAACCAAAGAAAGATTAGCTGAATTGAATTAGAGTACATCATACATATTACCTTAACCTCAAACTTGTTCATTACAATTGTTCAGACTTCAAATTATAATCTTTTAATTCATATTACATGTGTCTTGATTAGAGTAAAACATTATTTGTTTTGGTTGTCTACATTCTTAGAGTATTGTTCACTAACACTTGGTTAATTAATACGGTAGTTCAGTCCCTGTGGGATTGATACTTGGCTTGAAATGAAGCCAATTTACTACTTGTTTGACCATGTGCACTTGTGTAGTTTGGTCCAGAACACCCGCTTAGTTTGGGGATGATATGTTGTAACGCATTGTCGCACCTCATACTTAGCTAACAAGTTTCTGAACCCTACATTCACAAAATGTGTTCCTCCATCACAGATAATAGCTCGGGGCGTGAATGGTGAAATCTGCTTCTTCTAATTAGTCTACCTTGTTTGTCGTTCTGGGCAAGCTACTGCCTCGACCCACTTAGACACATAGTCCACTGCTACAAAGATGTAACGATTACCAAATGACAGTGAAACGGGCCATAAAGTCTATCCCCATACATTGAAAACCTCAACTCATGCTCTGTTGCAGTAATACCTATCTCCTACCGTTCTGTTTTCATAGAAATATATCACATTTTGACATAAGATGTGGCAGTGTCTGAATAGTGTGGGCAAAAAGAAACCTGACTGCAGCACCTTGTGAGCTATTCTCTCTCCTCTATGATAACCTCCATACAGCGATGAATGACAACTCCTCGGCACTTCTGCAATCGACTTTCTGGAATGCATCGCCTCATCCTTGATCCGGTCTGCTTAAGCAGTCTGGCTCATCCACATATGTAGTACCGGGAATCATGCCTCAGCTTCTTTCTTTGTTGAGCCGTTGCCTCAGGTGGAAATACTCTACTTACCAACAACTTCACAATGTATGCATACCAAGGGATTTCAGCTTCCTTTATTGCCAAGAGTTCTTCATCGGGGAACTCGTCTACGATGGTTTAACCTTCCTTCACATGCGAATGGCTCCAGTCGTGATAGGTGATTTACAACTGATTCTCAGCACCTTTTTAATATAGATATTCAAGATCAAGCTCCTGTAACATGTTAATATCTTTGATTGCTTTGGAAACGCATTCTTCTTGCCAAACAATACAGTGCTGCATGATTTTATTATATACTACCACTTTCGACCCACCAGGTAGTATCTGAACTTTTCAAATGCAACCACTAAACGCCAGCATCTCCTTCTCCGTGACTGTATAATTAACTTGGGCGGCATCAGTGTTTTCTTGCATGTCAATGGAATGAAAAATTCCATTCTACGCTTCCCCAATAAAGCTCCTACAGCCCCGTCACTTGCATCACACATCAACATAAAGATGTTTAATCCAGGAGAAATGAGAATAAGCGCACCACCAACTTCTGTTTTGCTCCTCCACAGTCATCTACACAATCCTTGTCAAATTCGAACACTCTTTTTCTAGCAACCGACATATCGGTCTAGAAATTTTTGAGAGATTCTTGATAGACCGTCTTTAAAACCCAGCATGTCCTAGAAAGTTGCGAACACCCTTCACTGAAACTTGTGGTGGTAGCTTTCAATCACCTCCAAAGCTTTGCACGATCGACTTCTTTGAATGACACCTTATGGCCAAGAACGATACCCTCCTTGACTAAAATGTGGCACTTTTCCCAGTTGACTGGAGTTTGAGTCTTCATCAAACTAACACCCTTCAAGATTCTGCAGACACATAGAAAACAAATTACCAAAAACAGAAAAGTCATCCATAAATACCTCAACAAAGTCTTCCATCGTATCGTTGAAGATTGCCATCATGCATCAACTGGAATGTGGCGGTGCATTGCATAGACCAAATTGCATTTGCTGGCACGAAAAGCATATGTCCCATAAAGACATGTAAGTGGTCTTCTCTAATCACTCCGGTGCTATGGCTAGTTGATTATAGCCGAAATACCCATCCAGAAAACACTAATCTTCCTGATATTACCAACCTGTCAAAAATCTTATCAATGAATGGAATAGGTTAATGATCTTTCCTCGTGGCCTCATTGAGCTTCCTGTAATCCATGCAAATTCGCCAGCCAGTGACTGTGCGTGTGGGAATCAGCTCATTCTTTTCATTGTTGACCACGGTCATCCATCATTTCTTTGGAATGCTGAACTAATTTAACCCATTCAGCATCACGAGATAGGATATACCACACTTGCATCAAGCCACTTCCTTTCTAACTACGTCTTTCATCATCGGGTTCAACCTCCGCTGATGTTGCACGGTTGGCTTGGATCCTTCTTCTATGGAATATACCATGTGTGCAAAAAGCTGGTCTAATCATGATATCGACATCGCAACCCATTGCTCTTAGCCTCTTACGGACCACCAATGCATCTTTCATGGCTCTGTCAGTTCTGCTGAAATGATGACTGACGAGTGTCATCTACACCCAAAAATACATACTGCAGATGTGGAGGCAGTGTCTTTAACTCAACCGGTGCCTCCTCAATTGATGGCCTTAGCGAGTTCAAGGACCTCTTCAACGGTTCAAAGTCCTTCTTCTTGAAGTACCATTTTGGCTCATTCACCATCTCATATGTAGAACTTTCCTCAAAATGATCATAGCCCACCAAGGCTCTCTCCAATGGGTCTGTGAGTCAACAATCTGAAGGGTGATTCGATTTAAAACGCGATTCTTCGATAGCTCCTCATAGATGGTAGGTAGCTTTATGGCCTTGTACACATCAAAAACCTCTACTTTGTCATGCGCTCGCATGGTTGGCTACCTAAGCATCCACATCGATTAAGGCTCGCCCGGTGTCCAAGAAAGTCAAAAATAAATGGGACTTTCGCTTTGGCTCAAAATCCAGAATTACAAAATCCACCAGGAAAATGAGGGAGCCACTTGCACTAGCATCTCCACAATACCATCAGGTCTGGCTAATATGGAGCAATGGTCAGCTAGCTGCAAGATCACAGTAGTTGGTCTAGGGCTGCCTAGCTAACATCTTTAACTTGATATTGGCATCATGTTTCATGCTTGCTCCCAAATCACACAATCCGAGCTTGGGGAATAGACTTCCCAATTGTAATCTGAATAGTGAAGCTCCCAAGATCCTTGAGCTTTGTCGGCAATCTATTTTGTATTCCGGGAGGTGCACTGCTCAGTAAGCGCCCTTTGTAGCGTACTCTGTCAATCTTCTTTTGTTTGCTACAATGTCCTTGATGTACTTAGCATATTGCACTCCACCATAAAACATCAAAAAGGAAATTATTATGTACCTATTTCAACACTTTATGAATTTCTTAAGCAAGCTTCCTCCTTGTGCTTTTTCAATCTTTGAGGAAATAGGGGCGGTGGTCTTTCTATCTCGGCTGCCTTTTCCTTCCCCACTCACATCATCATGTCCTTCATCCTTTTCTATGGCTCAGATTGCTGAGGTGACCTTTCTGGTTCCACCTCCTTGAGTTGAGTTCCACTCCTAGTAGTAATTGCATTGACCTGCGTAGGATTTGGGTCTGTATAAACGGTAATCCTCCCCTTGGTCTGGTGTTTTGGGCTCAGTGCCATCCCAGCGATACTCCAATGCCTTTGTAGCTAATTGCTAATTTTCATCGGCAACTGGTTCCTACATAATCATCCTGCATCTGTTCTTGGTTAGCTATTATGGTTTTGAGCATATCCTCGATGTTGCTGGATGGATGAGGTACGTGTTTCCTCTATATTGTGGCTGAAAATTTTGATGCCCCCTTGGTTGCTTTCTGCATGCCTGATTTGAACTCTGTTCCTGATGACTAGTACTCCCCTATGAAAAATTCGGATCATTCCTCCAATTTGGGTTGTAACTGTTGCCATACTGTTGATTACTGTTCCTCTGGACATTTCCAACAAAATTCATCGAATGCAGTTGGCACCACAACACTCAGGCGAGTGTTCACTATCCAGACTTCACCATACCTGATGAGCACCATTGACTTGAGGCTTGTGCCTGACTCAAGCTCATACTGCTGAAATGGGTGTTAAGTTGATTTTGCAAAGCAACTATCTTCGCAGCGATAGCTGTAAAACCATCCATCTTAAAGACCCCTGACTTTCTTTGCTCCTCCTTGAGTTGAATCCGCATTCCATTCTGGATTTCCCTTGAAATACGGTTTAATAAAGTGTAAAGCTCTTCAGTAGGTCTTCTCAATGCCTTCCACCGGCTGCTGAATCTAAAAAATCTTTGTATGCGGTTCCAAATCCTCTCAATGAATGTATGCACCAACACATCATCAGGCGGGTGATGATGAGGACAATCACTTAGCATTGACTTGAACCTCTGCCAAGCCTGATACAAATTCTCAACCTCTTTCTGTTGAAACTTAGAATCTGACTTCCCCAGATGCTTGCTGTCTTCCTGATGGAAAGAATCGTATCAAAAACCTCCTTGCGAGGTCATCCCAAATAGTGATAGAATTTGGTGGTTTAGCCTTCAACCACCTCTTTTTCTTCCCCAAGCAGTGAGAACGGGAATAATGTAAGCCTCCATAGTCCGGATGATACTCTAGCGGGGATATAGGTGTCCCTTATCTCCAAAAAGTTTTGGAGATGTTGTTGTGGATCTTCATGGGGAGACACATTAATTGCCGGTGGTGTGCAATAACTGCACCATATTCTTCTTGAGTTTGAATTTCCCTCTAGATACCCGAATGCTGGATGTTACATTATTCACATGTGGGATTGCAGCATGACAGTCTTCTTGCCCATCTCTTGGTACTAAAGCGCCCCGCCCCACAATGGAATGGATACATTTACTTGCTCCAGAATTGCCTGTCTTAATAACTGCAGCCTCTTCTCTAGAGCTTCCTTCTTTGTCATTAAAATTGTCTCTCTGTCTCTATGAATGAATCCACCAACTCCTTGTCTTTTGCCGACGTGAAAAAAATTCGATTACACCCAAGAGAAAGGCTAAGATCAAGTGCGTCAACACTTATATCAAACTTGTAAACTAACACTAAAGGAATTAAATAACCAATTGCCAGTCCCCGGCAACGGCATAAAAAATTATTCAGACAACTTCACGCAAGTGCACATGGTAGTGAATGCACGTAGTAAAAAGTGGCTTTATTTCAAGCAAAGTATCGATCCTACGGGGTGCAATATGGCAGTAATTTTCCTAATTGTTGGCCAAACGATTTCGTTATGCAAATGAACGACCAAACAAATAATCTTTTAGTCAATATAACTAGTTAATGTGAACCTAAGTGAATATTGTAAATTAAAGTCTTAACAATAGCAATGAACAATCTGAGGTTAAGGAAAAGCATGCAGGGTTGTAATTTATTAATTAAAATCAGTCAATCTTCTCTTTGGTTGTTAGTTAGGAATTAATAACCCATGGATTGGATCTCGTTCCTCACCAGTTAAAGAATCGAGACTTACATTACACATTTACGTGATGCAAAACCCCATGTTCTAGCTACGCCACATAACCCATTCCATAAATGACCAAATATGACATTACAGATATATTTCTATTCTGAACGTAAATCTTCCTTAATTTCTCAGCAAGGAAAGAACATATTCACCAATTCACATCTTATCCAATTAATTCTCACTTTCAGAATGAAAATTGGAATTCTAGAATACATTAACATTCAAACATTAACGTAGTAAAAACAAAAATTGGTAGAACAACCGTTATAGAAGATAAAACTGAAATAATCATTAATTACATTCCTCTACAATTATCACTCAACCTTAGCAAGAGGTGAATTGGCACTCATTTTGCCGATTAAACATCTCCAAACAAGTAGAATTCATATAAGCAATTGAAATTAAAGAGGAAAAGGAAGAGAATTAACCTAGGAATTCTTCTTCTCAACTGCTTCTTCTCAACTGCCTGCTATCCACGTTCTTGCTCAAAATGTCAGATACTTTAAAATAAAACCTAAGTGTGCTATTTATACAAGTGAGAAATTTTTCCCAGAATAACTGGCAACGTGGCACGAAGTGTATTGCGGAGCATCAGCTTCGTGCCACGGCCCTGAAGTGGACCTTAACTGGAACTTAGCTTCCAGGTAATTGTCTTCAGCGTGGCACTGAGTGTATCGCAGAGCATCAGCTCCGTGCCACGGTTCCATCGCGCAACTCTACTGGAACTTGGGGTTCCGGATAATTATCTACAGTGTGGCAGAGAGTCTATCACGGAGCATCAGCTCCATGCCACGAGGTAACGCTCACCTCCACTGGAAATCAATATAAGAATTACTTCTAGGCAGACTGCTTCCGCGATGGTAGCGTGACACGACCTCCATCGTGGAGCACCGAACTTGGCCAATTTCCTTGTCGACTTCCGCTTCTTGCTTCCGTGTCCATTTCCATACTTCACCAACTTGTATATTAGCTTCCAAAAATTCCTTATAGATTTCAAAACAACACTAACCATGTTGGTTAGTATAAATCCACATTTACATACAAATCACATGAGAATGCACACATAAAACTGGATAAACAAGTAGAAATGAAGTACTAAAGTATCACTTGGGCATGCAATTATGCCCAAGATCAAGTGACATCCCGAAAACCGCTTTCAGGACTCGGTATAGTCACTACAAATGTATTGTTATGTCTTTTGGGCTAATTAATGCCCTAAAGCTTTTATGGATCTAATGAACAGGGTGTTCAAGGCATATTTGGACATGTCCGTAATTGTGTTCATTGATGACTTTCTTATATAATCTTGGAGCGAGGAGGAGCATGCAGCTAACTTGAGAGTAGTGCTTCAGACCCTCAAGGATCATCAGTTGAATGAAAAGTTCATCAAGTGTGAATTTTGGTTGAGTTGCATGGCATTTTTGGGCCATGTGGTATGGAGTGAGGGAATAATGGTGTATTCTCATAAAATCAAGGCAGTGAAGAATTGGCCCAGATCGGTGAACCCATCAGATTTCAGGAGCATTTTGGGCTTAGCGGGTTACTATAAGAGATTCGTTGAGGGCTTTTCATCTGTTGCAGCACCTTTGACCAAATTGACTCAGAAGAAGATAAAGTTCCAATGGTTTGAGGCTTGTAAGAAAAGCTTCCAAAAGTTGGAGACTCGACTCACTTCAGCACCAGTGCTGACCCTACCTGATGGTACCGATGGTTTTGTGGTGTATTGTGACTCTTCGAGAATCGGACTTGGGTGTGTGTTGATGCAGTATGGGAAAGTGATAGCATATGCGTCAAGACAATGGAAAGTCCATGAATAGAATTGCCTGACCCATGATCTTGAGTTGGCCACGATGGTGTTCACATTAAAGATATGGCGACATTACTTGTATGGCGTACACATGGATGTATTCACGGATCACAAGAGTTTCCAATATGTGTTCACATAGAAAGATCTCAATCTTCAGCAAAGGAGGTGGTTGGACCTATTAAAGGACTACGACATGAGAGTCCTTTACCACTCGGGGTAAGGCTAATGTGATAGCGGATGCACTTAGTAGGCTCTCTATGGAGAGAGTGTCCCACGTGGATGAGGGAAAGAAGGAGTTGGTGAAAGATTTCCATCGACTTACTAGGTTGGGAGTTAGATTGGTTGACTCAACCTATGGCGGCATTGTTTTGCAAAATGAATCAGAATCGTCCTTGGTGACGGATGTCAAAGTCAGAAAAGATGAGGATTTTATTTTCGTAAAACTGAAGGAAGCCGTTGGAAGTAAAAAGTTGGAGGTCTTATCCAAGGGGGAGATGGGGTGCTGTGGTCTAGATATTGATAATTTGAGCGACCGGATATTGCATGAGGCACATGGATCCCGGTATTCCATCCATCTGGATTCTACCAAGACGAATCATGATTTGCGGGAAATATATTGGTGGAACGGCATGAAGAAGGATATTGCAGAATTTGTAGCCAAGTGCCCGAACTGTCAGCAAGTGAAAGTCTAGCAACAAAGGTCGGGAGGCGTACTTCAGGGTATTAGCATTCCCACTTGGAAGTGGGAAGAGGTTAGTATGGATTTCATTACAGTCCTACCTTGTACTCACCGACACTACGATTCTATTTGGGTGGTGGTAGACAGGTTGACCAAGGCTCCGCACTTCCTACCGGTCAAAACCACAGATTTAGCTAATGATTATGCAAAACAGTATATCCAAGAGTTGGTGCAATTACATGGAATGCCCTTGTCTATTATCTTAGACCGAGGTACTTAGTTTACCTCTCAGTTTTGGCGTTCTTTCCAAAAGGGGCTTGGGACTCAGGTTAAACTCAGCACAACATTCATCCGCAAATGGATGGTCAAGCGGAGCAAACAATCCAGACCCTCGAGGACATGTTGAGAGAATATGTGATGAAATTTAAAGGTAGTTGGGATGATCACTTGCCCTTGATCGATTTTGCCTACAATAACAGCTATCACTCCAGCATCCAGATGTCACCGTTCGAGGCTCTTTACGGGCAGAGGTGTAGATCGCCCATCGAATGGTTGGAGGTTTGTGAGGCAGCTATGATAGGACCTGATTCGGTTCATGTGGCTATGGTGTAAGTTCAGTTGATAAGGGACAGGTTGAAAACCGCTCAAAGTCGTCAAAAGTCATATGCTGATGTGAGGAGGAGAGAGTTGGAGTTTGAGGTGGACGTTTGGGTATTTCTGAAGGTGTCTCCCATGAAGGGAGTCATGTAGTTCTGAAATAAAGGAAAACTCATTCCCCGCTATGTTGCTCCCTACCAGTTTATGAAAAGAGTTGGTAAGGTTCCATATGAGTTGAACTTTCCATCAGAGTTATCTTTTATTCGCTCCATCTTTCATATATCACTCTTAAAAAAGTTCTTGGGTGATTCATCTTTAGTTATTCTGGTGGAAAGTGTTGGTGTGGGAGATAGCCTCAGTTTTTAGGAAATTCCAGTTGCGATCTTGGATCGTCAAGTTCGGAGGCTAAGGTACAAAGAAGTGGCTTCGGCGAAGGTGTTATGGAGAAATCAGCATGTTGAGGGAGCTATGTGGGAAGCCGAAGCGGCTATGATGGCTAAATTCCCTCACCTGTTCCCTACCGGCTCAGTTTCAGTTTGAGGTATCAGTTTTTGCCCTATTTCTCTAATCAATTCCCATTTTCAATTCATGTGCACAAGTTTGATTTATTATATGATAGACGTATGTGATGTCGCAATTTAGTTGAACTATGTAGTTCTTTTCGAAGGTAGTCGTTCCTCCAGTTTTCGGGTTAAATAATTAGTATTTTATTATGATAATTGCATGTTTCTATTTTATTCTTATATCCAACACTCGAAGATGAATATTCCTAACTGGGAGATATCGTAATACCCCGGAGGTGCCTTAGAATAAGACTCGGGAGTTAAATCTGAAATCTGCAGAAACTGGGGAAAAAAGAACTGGATGAGTAGAGTAACGAATAGTGGTTTCAAACCATGAGCTATTGCTAGCAAGCGTGGATTCAGGTGTTTGGGTAGCAGTGGAAGTAACGATTGATGTAATTGCTCGTTGTAAGAAACAACGAGTCGTCATTCGTTGTCGTGGTAAGAGATAGGCTTAGCATTTGGGGAACATAATGGGTCATCCAATGACCCTTCATGGCATGAAACGATCCGTTACCATGAGTTGTGGTAAGGGATCCTAAATCTCAAGTGGACTTGATGGATGAATACCATGATTCATTGGATCCAACAACGAGTCGTGGTGAGACTCGTCGTGGGGAAGTTCAGAAGATTTAGGAAGGCAATCAATGTTGATTAAATGACCCATTAGACCTAAGGACGAGTCGTCCTGTTTATCCGTGGTTTGATTTTGAGAGAAGACTTGGGTAGTGCATAGAACGGACAGATACCACGGGTCGTGGCACCCTTCAACGACCCATTGGGTCGTCCATTGTTTGGTCCAGTGATAAGTTTTTCTGCAATTTCAGTAAGGGTATTTCCATCATTCCTAAGTTCTAGGGGCCTATACTACGTCTTTTAAGGCTCGTTTCAGTGGGTTTAAGAAGGGAAAAAACCTATTCTAAGCTAGTTCATTCCACGCATGCAAACTTGAGAGTTTGAAGAGAGGACTTAGAGCAAGTTTTGAAGGTTTCCATTGGAATCTCATCTTGGAAAATTAGAGAAGTGGTAAAATCATCCCTCCTAGGTATGTAGGGTTATGAGTGGGTGTTTCCTTCCTCACCCATGCCCTAAATTTCTAGCTAAGTATGAGAAATTCATATGAACAAGTTATGGGGTTTTTACCCAATTGCATGATTCTTCAATTTCTATACATGGGCACGATTTGATTGTGTTTATATTGATGAATTATGAAGCTTGGGCAGATTTTGAATTGTTTTCAATAAAAAATTGTGTTTTCTACATTATGAAAATTAATGCCCATGGATGAGAAGTTTATGAAAAAAGAGAATGATGATGAGATTTGATAATGAAAATCATGTTTTTAAGTCTACCCATGATTATGTTAATGCTTTCAAAATGAATTGAGTAGATCCAAGCATGATAAAGTTTTGGGAAAGGCCCCCATATCAAGTATGATGATGTAGTATCTCTAAAGTAAGCTTACCACATGGTTTTGGAGTAGATGCTCCCACTTATATTTTAGCTTGTGGTATGTTTCGAAACAAAGCTTTTCATATGCATGAATTCATAATTGAGATGTATGTTATCAATGAGCTTCGTTTTCATACGATGTTGGTTCTATGCATGATTTCATTAGTTAGCTTTGTCGAATGAAAATGTTGAGCTTCATTTCATACTATGTTGACTTTATGCATGATTTCATTGTTGAGCTTCGTTATATATGGTGTAGAGCATTACATGTTTTTGGAGAAGAGTCTAGCACCAAGCGGGCTAAGGGTTGATCACCCTATGCCCCATAAATACGCGCCAACATAGGTTGATACTAATATATTATTGGGACCTACCTTGTGAGCTATCCCCGGCCCAAATGACCCATGAGCTTGATATCGATATCATGGTAGCGTCCTTATCCCTGACAAGGATCTGGATGGCTCTTCCGACTTGAGTGTGATAATCGGAACCACGTAAGCTCTATCGTGGTATGTCGGATAAGTGACAAGTCTTCCATTGTCTACATGATTCAAATTTGCATATTTATTACTCATGATTATTACATAAAGCATGCATGTTCTAAAAGTAAGGTTTGACTCATTGTTCAGCTTTTCTATAAATGTCATTTTTCAACTTTGAGTAATTCGAGTCAGTTATGATGTTATAAAACTATGCAT
>JACEIK010000506.1:234546-252138 GCA_018107945.1 Datura stramonium | reverse complement strand
TTCCGATTCCTCCCAACATGCCTCTTAGCTCATTAAAAGTATGTTTTTCCTGCAAAACAACGCTAATCATGTTGGTTAGTATAAATTCACACTTTCCTACGATTTACATGAGAATGTACAAACATTGTTGAATAAACAAGGCAAAAACGACGCATTTGAGTATCGCTTGGGCATATAAATATGCCCAAGATCAGTCATACTACGAAAAGATTATGATTTCAGGATGAGTGCATGTAATTCTTTCCTCTCAGATTTGAAAGCTTATGATATATTATGAAATATTTTAAATAATTTACTTCATTTGAGCAGTTTTACTTACCTTGCATACTTGGTACATTCCACTTTATGACTGCATACTCTCTATGTTGTATCGTTTTATGGTACAGGTTCCAGCTCCCAAGTTCATCCTCTCTCATAGTCGGTTGTTAGAGTTAGCTCCTATTGGTTGGTGAGTCCTCATTCTTCAAGGGCTTGATTTTTAGTTCCCTTATGTATTTTAAGTTCCAGCATTATTGATTTAGTTGGGGTCTTGTCCCATCAACTCGTCCAGATTAGAGGTTTTTCAAACTTATGTATGTTTTAGATTCGGATGCTTATTTTGATGTTATGTTGAGTTAGACTTCCACTGAGTTATGTTGATGATTTCTTCAGTTTACCTAATGAGTTAGATGTATGCTTATGGAAAGGGTCGACTTGGGGTCTCTCAGGGTCCCTTGTCCCCTGTCTACGATCTGGGCCCCCGGTCGGGT
This sequence comes from Datura stramonium, assembly GCA_018107945.1. NCBI lineage: Eukaryota > Viridiplantae > Streptophyta > Magnoliopsida > Solanales > Solanaceae > Datura > Datura stramonium. The sequence goes on along the minus strand of JACEIK010000506.1, from coordinate 251,389 downwards.
CATGACAGTACATGGGAAAGTGATAGCATGTGCCTCAGGAAAATTGAAAGTTCATGAAGAAAATTATCCGACCCATGATCTTGAGTTGGCTGCGATGATGTTTTCATTGAAGATATGGCGGTATTACTTGTATGAGGTCCACGTGGATGTGTTCACGGATTACAAGAGCTTATGATATGTTTTTACACGCAGAAAGATCTCAATCTTCGCAACGGAGGTGGTTGGAACTATTAAAGGACTACGACATGAGTTTCCTTTACAACCCGGTAAGGCTAATCTGGTAGCAGACGCACTTAGTAGACTCTTTATGGAGAGTGAGTCCCACGTGGATGAGGGAAAAAAGGATTTGGTGAAATATGTCAATTGACTTGCAAGGTTTGGAGTTAGATTGGTCGACTCGACCAATAGCAGCGTTGTTGTGAAAAATGGATCGGAATCATCCTTGGTAGTGGATGTGAAAGCTAGGAAGATGAGGATCCGATGTTGGTAAAGTTGAAGGAAGTCGTTCAGAGTCAAAAGGTGGAGGTTTTCTCCCAAGGGGGAGATGGGGTGCTGCAGTACCAAGGTCATCTATGTGTTCTTGATGTCGATAATTTGGGTGCTGGATATTGCATGGGGCACATGGATCGAGGTATTCTATCCATCCGAGTTCCAGAAAGATGTATCATGACTTGCGAGAATTATATTGGTTGAATGGCATGAAGAAGGATATTGCAGAATTTGTAGCAAAGTACCCGAACTGTCAGCAAGTGAAAGTCGAGCATCAAAGGCCGAGAGGCTCACTTCAGTACATCATCATTCCCACTTGGAAGTGGGAGGAGATTAATATGTATTTCATTATAGACCTACCTTGTACTCGCTGACATAATGATTCCATTTGGGTGGTGTTCGATAGGTTAACCAAAGTGGCACATTTCCTACTAGTGAAAACCACAGATTCAGCGGATGATTATACCAAATTGTATATTCGGGAGTTGGTTTGACTTCATGGAGTGCCCTTGTCTACTATTTCAGATCAAGGTACTCAGTTTACCTCTTAGTTTTGGCGTTCTTTTGAGAAAGGGCTTGGGACAAAAGTTAAGATCAGTACAGCCTTTCATCCACAAACAGACGGCTAGGCAGAACGAATAATCCAGACCCTCGAGGACATGTTGAGGGCATGTGTGATGGACTTCAAAGGTAATTGGGATGATCACTTGCCCTTGATCGAGTTTGCTTATAATAACGGTTGTCACTCTAGCATCTAGACGGCACCATTTGAGGCTCTTTATGGGCAGAGGTGTAGATCGCCCATCAGATGGTTTGAGGTTGGTGAGGTAGCTATGACAGGGTCTAATTCAGTTCATGAGGCCGTGGTAAAAGTTCAGTTGATAAGGGACAGGCTGAAAACCGCTTAAAGTCGCCAAAAGTCATATGCTGATGTGAGAAGAAGAGAGTTGGAGTTTAAGGTGGACGATTGGGTAATTCTACAGGTGTCTCCCATAAAGGGATTCACGCAGTTCGGAAAGAAAGAAAAACTTGGTCCCCTCTATGTCAGTCCCTACTGGGTTATGAAAAGAGTTGGTAAGGTAGCGTATGAGTTTGACTTACCATCAGAGTTATCCTAAGTTCATCTCGTCTTTCATGTATCGCTCTTGAAAAAGTGCTTGGGTGATCCATCTTTAGTTGTCCCGGTGGAAAGTGTTGGTGTGGGAGATAGCCTTAGTTTTGAGGAAATTCAAGTTGCAATCTTGGAACGTACGGTTCGGAGGTTGAGGAACAAAGAAGTAGCTTCGGTGAAGGTGTTATGGAGAAATCAACATGTTGAGGGAGCTATGTGGGAGGCCGAAGGACTGTGATGGCTAAATACCCTCACCTGTTCCCTACCTGCTAAGTTTCAGTTTGAGGTATCAGTTTTTTCCCTAATTCTCTAATCACTTTCCATGTTCAGTTCATGTGCACAAGTTTGATTTATGATATGATAGATGTATGTGATGTCTGGATTTGGTTCAGCTATGTATATTTTCGGAGGTAGTCATTCCGCTAGTTTTTCGTTTAAATGATCAGTATTTGTTTATGATAATTGCATGTTTCTCTTTTCTGCTTGTTTCAAACATTCGAGGACGAATGTTTCAAAGGGGGAGATATTGTAATACCCCGGAGGTGCCTAAGAATAAGACCCGAGAGTTAAATCTGAATTCTGCTGAAACTGGGGAAAATTGTTGCAGAACGAGAGGTTCCACAGATCATGAGATCAACCTACGACCCGTGGGAGTGAGTCGTGAAAGGTGTCTGGTTGTAGGTGAGTGGAGACAACGACCGGTCCAACGACTCATTATAGGTTACAACAAGTCATCATATGAAATCATGGTGAGAGTTTGACTTGAGGTTCAAGGATGCCATGGGCCACCCAATGACCCGTTTTGAGGTACCACAGATCGTGGTGAGAAGTCGTCGTTAGCTTAATGAGGTGGTCAGTGTATGTGACGGAATGAGACCATGACTCGAGGGTTCTAGTAACTAGTCGTGGTAAGGCTCGTCGTTGCAGAGAGTGCCTAGGTTGATAAAGGAAACAATGGGTGATTGGTTGACCCGTTGAAGGATTGAATGACCCGTTGTTTAGGCCGTTGGATGAGCTGAGGTCTAGCCTGGACAGTGCAAAGTGCGAGTAGACACTACGGGTCATGGTATCCTCTAACGGCACAAAAGGTCGTCCGTTGTTTGGTCCGGTGAACAATTTTTCTGCATAATCTGTAAGGGTATTTTCGTCCTTCAGTCATCCTCAGGCACTATACTACGTCGTTAAAGGCTCATTTTGATGGGTTTTGAGAGGGGAAAAGCCTATTCTAAGCCATTATTTGCATGCATGCAAGTTTGAAGGGTTGAAGAGGTGATTCAAGGCAAAATTTCAAGGTTTCCATTGGAATCTCATCTTGGGCAATCAGAAAGTGTTAGAATCCACCTTTTCCAGATATGTAAGGTTATGAGTGGGTGTCTTCTTAACACCCATCCCCAATTTCTATCAAATCATTAAAATTACCTATGATCAATTATGGAATTTCTACCCAATTGCATAATTCTTCAATCTCAACACATGGGTATGATTAGATTATATTTATATTGATGAATTGTGAAGCTCGGACAGATTTTAAATTATTTTTAATCCAAATTATGGTTTTTAATTATGAAATTAAATGCCCATGGATGAGAAGTTTATGAAAGAAGAGAATGATGATGAATGTATGATGATGATGAGATTTGATGATGAAAAGCATGTTTCTAAAGCTACCCATGATTATGATATTATTTTCAAAANTGAAAGAAGAGAATGATGATGAATGTATGATGATGATGAGATTTGATGATGAAAAGCATGTTTCTAAAGCTACCCATGATTATGATATTATTTTCAAAATTAATTGAGTAGATCCAAGTATTATAAAGCTTTGGGAAATGTCCACATGTTGATATAAAATGATGATTTTACCAAAATGAGCTCACCACATTGTTTGGAGCAAAGTCTCCCAAATTTCATATTATTAGCTTATGGTATGTTGAGTTAAATACTCCTATGTATAGCCTACCTCATGATTTGGAGTAGATGCTCCCACTTATATTAGAGCTTGTGGTATGTTTCAAATTAAAACTTCTCATATGTATAAGTTCATAATTGAGATGTATGTCATTATTTATCTTTGTCAAAGGACAATGTTGAGCTTCATTTTCATATGATGTCAAGTCTATGCATGATTTCATTATTGAGCTTTGTCAAAGGACCATGTTGAGCTTCATTTCATACGATGTTGAGTTATGCATGATTTCATCATGAACTTCATCAATAGATTATTTTGAGCTTCATTATATATGATATAGAGCATTGCATGTTTTTGGGAGAAGAGTCTAGCATCGAGCGGGCTAAGGATCGATCATCCTATGCCCTAGAACTATGCGCCAATGTAGGATGACACTAATATATTATTGGGACCTCCCTTGTGAGCTATGCCCAGCCTTATTGACCCTTGAGCTTGATATCGATATCGTGGTATCATCCATAGCCCTGGAAAGGTTATGGACGGCTCTACCCACTTGAGTGTGATAGTTGGGACCACGTAAACTCTATCGTGGTATGTCGGTTAAGTGATGAGTCCCCCACTGTCTATACTATTCAGATTTGCATATTCATTACTCATGGTGATTACTTTTCACATGCATGTTCTAAAATCAAGGTTTGACTCATTGTTCAACTTATATCATAAATGTTATATTTCATCTTTGAGTCATTCGAGTCATTCATGATGTTATAAAGCTATGCATGGTCATGTCATGATAAGATTTCGATTTCAGAATGAATGCACTAGCCCTTCTTCTCAGACTTGAAAGCTTATGATATATTATGAAATATTTTAAATGATTTATTTTACATAAGCGGTTTTACTTACCTTGAATACTCGGTACATTTTTTGTGTACTGACGGCATACTTTCTATGTTGTATCATTTCATGTTACAGGACCCGGTTCGCAGCTTCAGCCCCGCTCTTAGACTGCTTTCCGGCGTTGGTATCTGCTTAGATTAGTGAGTTCTCATCCTTCGAGGACTAAACTATCATTTTCCTTTATGTATTTCCAGTTTCAGTATTATTGAGTTAGTTGGGGTGTTGTCCCATCAACTCGTCCAGACTAGAGGCTTTTCAGACTTATGTATGTGTTAGCTTCGGATATTATTCTGACGTGACATTGAATTAGACTTCTGCTGAGATTATATTGATGCTTTCTTCATTTTATTGAATGAGTTAGTTTTATACTAATGTCGTGGTTCGACTTGGGGTCTCTCGGGGTCCCTTCTCCTGTGTCTACGATTCGAGCCTCTGTTCGGGTCGTGACAGTTCTACTCCTACTCGATAGTCCTAATCTGACTACTAAGCTAATAGATCGAAACTGGGGTCCAAGACTAAATCAGGGATACTTCTTTGGAAGTACCTTGAGAGTCTTATCGGATCAGATTCTGTAACTGCTATTCTAAGAATGGTCAGAGCTGCTTATCTAGAAGCGTCGTAACCATTTAAAGAACAAAATGAAGCTGAAGCTGGTGGTTCTAAGACTGGTCAGAGCTGCTTATCTGGAAGCATCATAACCGTCTAAAGAATAAACTAGTAACTGATAATTGATATCTAGGAGGAATTACTGAAACATCAAGAAAAGACTATAATGAAACTACTCAACTGACAATACTGAAAGACTCGGAATATACTAACATCATGAATGAACTGAGCTACCATGCAACTGACTGAGAATTCAACTGATATTAATAATATGGGAATTCGAACACTGATAGAATCAAGCAACATGAATAACTAATCTATAATGCAAGAACCTAATTTACTGTATTCAAGAGCTAAGGCTAAAGCCATCTTTACAGGAAGCAAATAGCAACATGATCTCTAAGTAATGGAAAAATACAGCAACTAACAACATGGAAAACATTCCACATGAATTTAATCGAATTTTAACTGAAAGATTGCCAAAATTTCGAAACCTCAGGGCTAGGATTGATAAGAAAATTTAAATGGGTTTTAGGGAACAAGGAAAGGACAATTCTGTCACGACCCGAACGGAGTCCCGAATGGCAACACAGGAAAATGAGCCTCGATAGACCCCAAGTCAACCCATGGTATAAGCATACATCTAACTCAATTACTAAAACTGAAGAGTGAACCTAATAATCTTAGCAGAAGTCTGACATACGCGTAACATCATAATACACAATCTGAAGCTGAATACATCCTTTTGTCTGAAAAGCCTCCAAACATGATGAGTTAATGGGACAAGACCCCAACTAACTCGAATAAGCTGAAAACTGAAATACATAGAGAAATCTAAACAAGCATAGTCCTCGGGAGATAAGGACTCACCATAGTGTAAGATCCTAGCTCTGAAAACTAACTATGAACGAGGCTATGTATGAGTGCCGAGAACGGTATCATGAAAATATACAGCATAGAGTATGCGGTCAGTACGTGGAATGTACCGAGTATGCAGGGTAAGTAAAACCGCTTAAATGAGTAGAATATTTATAATCATGCGTAGTGTAAAGGATAAAGAATAAGAATCTTAGAGTAGGGCTTCCATGCATTCTTTTTTAAGTCATTATCTCATCATAACATAACATAACATCATAACTGAATAGATTGACTCAAAGCTGAAATCTGATAGTCATGAATAAAACTGAACATTGAGTCAAACCTACTTTAGAACATATATGGATGTATAAATCTCATGTATGATAAACACGCATAAATGAAATCATGAGGAACAATGGGAGACTAATCTTTTAACCGGCATACCACGATAGGGCTTATGTGATCCCAACTTTCACACTCGAGTGGGTAGAGTCGTCCAAAGCCTTGCCAGGTCTAGGGACGATACCATGATATCAATATCAAGCTCGTGGCCCAATAAGGAAGGGGATAGCTCACAAGGGAGCTCCTGAAGTAATACACATATAAGTATAAACCTATGTTGGTGCGTAGTCTGAGGCATAGGGTGATCGACTCTTAGCCTACTCGGTGCTAGACACTACTCCCAAAAACATGCATATGCTCTCTGTCGTTTTTCAACGAAGCTTACCATTGTCAATTGACGAAGCACAATAATCAAATACATCTCAAATATGAAATCATGCATATAATAAGCTTTAACTAAAATAATACCACAAGCTGAAAGATAACTGGGAGTCTTCGCTCCAAAACCATGTGGTAAGCTTAATTCGAGAAGTTATAAATTATACTTGAACATGTGGGCATTGCCCAATACTTTCTCATACTTGAAAATACTCAATTAACATCGAAAACATGATTATAAACATGGGTATCTTGAAAACATGTTTTTCATCATAATCATACATTCTTCAAAAATCTCATCTTTCATGAATTTCTCATCAATGGGCTTTTTAATTCACAAAACTTGAAACATGATTTTAATTGAAGACATTATAAAACATGCCCATGTTTCATAACTCAGTAGTATTTACATATTTAAAACATACCCATGTAGAAAATTAGGAAATTCATGCATTGGGTTAAAACCCATAGATTAGAAATGGGAATTTCATGATTTAGAGAGGGATTGGGCATGCGTGTGAAAGGAATCACCCATTCATAACCCTACATACCTGATTATAACTGATTCTTACACTTCCTTAAATGACGGAGAAGAAATTAAAGAGAGCCTTGAAGGATTTTCCTTGATCACCTCTCTAGACTATCACTCTTGCATGCATGAATGAGAAAAAGCCTAAAATGAACTTAACCCTCTTAAAAGACATCATTCATAACTCAAAAAGACGTATTTTAGGCCTTATATAAAAGCCCTTACTAAATTCGCAAAAAATAACTGTCAGTTAGTCCCCACAAGGGACCTAACGACTCGCCAACCTTGGGCACGACTCCTGGCATCATCCATCAAGTACACTGTCTAGCAGTCCTCTGGGCTCCCAATGGGAGACTTCATGATTCGTCACTGGGTGACCACGACTCGCGGTCGCGACTCGTCCTATACATTGCTTATGATTTTACCTATCTTTATCCTACTGCTCACGACCCTCCACACGAATCATGGTGACTAACCACGACATGTGGGGTCCTTCCGTTAGATACACTGCCTTCTTCTTTTTCCTCCTTAATCACCCCTTCCCACGACTGACCTAACGAGTCATGGGGCCTAACCACGACTCGTGGTCACATCCGTGGGGATCCCTTTTCTCTAATCTCAAATCCAACTCCTGAGCCTCACCACAAGTCACATCACGACTCGTGGGCTGCTCCCATGGGTCACCTCACTACCCGTTCTGATACTTGATGATAGTTTTATGTTTTTCTCTGTTAAAACTCCTGGGTCTTATCTCTGGGATTCCGGGTTATAACAATATCTTCCCCTATGGAAGATTCATCCTTGAATATTGGAAAAGATACAGAAAAGCAGAGAAATGCAATCATCATATTCAAATACTGATCATTTAAGCCGAAAATTGACGGAATGACTACCTCCGATTCAAACTACATAGTTGAACTAAATTCACGAATCACACATATATCCATATACACAAAAGAACTTGGGAACATGAACTGAACATGAAAACTAAATAGAGTTTTAGATAAAAATTGATACCTCAAGCTAGAACTGAGCCGATAGAGAATAAATGTGGTATCTATCCATCATATCCACTTTGGCTTCCCACGTAGCTCCCTATGCATGGTTATTCCTCCATAAAACCTTGACTGAAGATACTTTCTTGTTCCTTAGCCTTCGAACATGATGATTTAGTATTTCCACTGAAACTTCCTCATAACTAAGGCTGTCTTTCACACCAACACTGTCCACCGGGACAACTAGAGCTGGTCACCCAAACACTTCTTTAAGAGCGATACATGGAAAACAGAATGCGTAGAAGCTAATTCTGAGGGTAACTCCAATTCATATGCCACCTTGCCAACCTATTTCGCAATTCGATAAGGGACAACATAACGAGGGCTGAGTTTCCCTTTAATTCCAAACCGCATCACTCCCTTCATGGGAGACACCTTCAGAAACACCCAATCATCCACCTCGAATTCTAATTCCCTCCTTCTCACATCGGCGTAGGACTTTTGGCGACTTCAGGCTATTTTCGATCTTTCATGTATGAGTTGAGCCTTCTCCATAGCCTCATGAACCGAATCCGGCCCTATCATCGCAGCTTCACCAACTTCGAACCAACCAATGGGCGACCTACATCCCCCCCATAGAGAGCCTCAAACGGTGCCATCTGAATACTGGAATGATAGTTGTTATTGCATGAAAACTCGATAAGAGGCATATGATCATCCTAACTACCCTTGAAGCCAATCACGCATGCTCTCAACATGTGTTCGAGAGTCTAAGTTGTCCGCTCCGCTTGACCATCCTTTTGCAGGTGAAATGCTTTCTAAGCTTAACCTGAGTACCTAGTCCTTTTAGGAACAACCTCCAAAACTTAGAGGTAAATTGGGTACCTCTGTCCGATATGATGGTCAAGGTCAGTCCATGCAATTTAACTAGCTCCCAGATATATAGTTTGGTATAGTCCTCCGCCGAATCCATGGTTTTGACTGGTAGAAAATGGGCGGCCTTGGTCAACCTGTCTACCACAATCCAAATGGAGTCATATTGCCAGCGAGTGTGAGGAAAACCTGTGATGAAGTTTATATTGATTTCTTCCCACTTCCAAGTAGGAATACTAATATCCTGAAGCACACCTCCCGGTCTCTGTTGTTCAACCGTTACTTGCTGACAGTTTGGACATTTAACTACAAACTCCACGATGTCCTTCTTCATGCCATTCCTTCAATAGAATTCCTGTATGTCAAGATACATCTTGGCGGCACCTGGATGGATAGAATACTTGGATCCATGAGCCTCATGCAACATCCGGTTCATCAAATTATCAACATCTGGAACACATAAGCGACCCTAGTACTGAAGCACACCATCTCCCCCTTTGGAAAAGACCTCTACCTTCTGACTTTTAACCGCTTCCTTTAATTTTACCAAAATAGGGTCCTCATCTTGCCTAGACTTTACACCGGTCACCAAAGACGATTATGATCTGTTCTGAATAATAACACCGCCATCGGTCGAGTCCACCAACCTAACTCCCAACCTTGTGAGTCGATGCACATCCTTCACCAACTCCTTCTTCCCCTAATTCAGATGGGAAACACTCTCCATAGAGAGTCTACTAACTGCGTCTGCCACTATGTAGTCCTTACGCGAATGGTAAAGAACACTCATATCATAGTCCTTGAGTAGCTCCAACCACCTCCTTTGTCGAAGATTGAGATCCTTCTAGGTAAACACATATCGTAAACTCTTATGGTCCGTAAACACATCCACGTGGACTACGTACAAGTAATGTCACCATATATTCAAGGAGAATACCACTGCGGCCAATTCAAGATCGTGGGTCGAGTAATTCTTCTCATGAACCTTTAGCTGCCTAGAAGCATATGCCATAACTTTCCTACGCTACATTAATAAACACCCAACTCCGATCCTTGAAGCATCACAATACACCACGAACCCATCGGTACCCTCCAGTAGAGCTAACACAAGTGCTGAAGTGAGTCAAGTCTACAACTCCTAAAAACTCCTCTCAAAAGCCTCCGACCATTGGAATTTCACCTTCTTCTAGGTCAATTTGTTCAAAGGTGCTGTAATCGATGAGAAACCTTCCACAAATATTCAATAATAGCCGGCTAAACCCAAGAAGTTTTGAATATCTAAAGGGTTCACCGGTCTAGGCAAATTCTTTACAGCTTTTATTTTTTGAGGATCTACCTTTATACCCTCATTAGATACCACATGGCCCAAAAATGCAACGGAATTCAACCAAAACTCCCACTTGCTGAATTTGGTATATAGTTGTCGATCCTTGAGAATCTGAAGCACTATTCTCAAATGAGCGGCGTGTTCCTCCTTTCTCCGAGAGTATATCAAGATATCATCAATAAACACAATCACGAACATATCCAGGTATGGCTAGAACACCCTGTTCATCAAGTCCATAAAAACTGCAAGAGCATTTGTTAGTCCAAAAGACATAACTAAAAACTCATAATGACCATACCGTGTTCTGAAGGCTGTCTTCGGGATGTCACTCTCCCGGACACTGAGCTGATGATACCTGGATCTGAGATCTATCTTTGAGAAAAACTTGGAACCCTGAGGATGATCGAATAAATCATCAATCCTGGGTAAAGGGTACCTGTTCTTGACAGTGACTTTGTTGAATTGTCGATAATCAATACACATTCAAAGAGAACCATCTTTCTTTCGGACAAAGAAAACTGGTGCACCCTATGGGGACTTGCTCGGTCTAATGAAACCCTTATCTAACAGGTCCTTTAACTGCTCCTTCAACTCCTTTAGCTCAGCTAGAGCCATTATGTAGGGAGGAATAGATATAGGTTGCATTTCTGGAAGAAGGTCAATACAAAAATCAGTCTCTCGCTCGGGAGGGATTCCTGGTAGATCATCTGGAAAGACTTCCGGATACTCATATACTACTGGAACTGACTTAGTCGGGGTCTTGGACTCAACTTTCTTAACCCGAACTAGATGGTACACACAAACTTTAGAGATCATATTTCTATCCTTAAGGTAGGAAGTCAAACGACCTATAGGCACAACTGAACTACCCTTCCACTCTAAGACTGGCTCACCCTGAAATATGAACTCCACTGCCCGGGTTCTACAATTTACTGAAGCATAGCATGCAAATAGTCAATCCATGCCAAAGAAAACATCAAAATTGGTCATGGCTAACTCAATAAAATCTGTTGTGGTGACTTTCTGAAGGATTGAGACTGGGCAACTTCTGTACACCCATCTAGCTACAACTGACTCACCTACTGGAGTAGAAATTGAGAATGGTTCTGACAATACTTCGAGACTAACTCAAAAGATATTGGCAACATAAGGTGTCATAAAAGACAAGTTAGCACCGGGATCTAACAATGCATATACATCAAGATGGAAAACTCATAACATACTAGTGACTACATCTGGTGAGACCTCCTGCTCCTGGCGGGATGCTAAGGCATAAAATCCATTATCGCGTTGACTGCCACCTGTGCTGGTAGATGCCCCCTGATGTGCTGAGCGTGTGGGTGGGACTCTGATCACTCCCAATTGCACGCAAGTACACGTGGTCGTACAAGTAATATAGTGACTTTATTTCAATCCAGGTATCGAACCCACAAGGACTGTAACTTGGTAGTAATTTTTCTCTTTGTGTTTAGTGGTCACACGTCTTTATACAAGTATACAGACAAAACCAATGATGATTTTTCTAGAATAATATCTAATGTAACATTAAGTAACAATGATGAATTATAGTCTGAAAAATAGCACGAACAAGCTGAGTTTAAGGCAGAACATGCAGATATGTAATGGCTATATTTCAGCTAACGCTTTTCTTCGGTTGTTAGTCAGGGATTATTAACCAATGGCTCGGGTCTTTCGAACCCCTCACCAATTAAAGAATTATGAGGCCTACAATACACATTTCTGTGATGCAAGAACCCATATTCTGGTAAAACACACTAATTTCCCTAGATGACCAAATATGACGCTACAGATATATTTCTATTTTGCACGTTAATCATCCCTTAATTTCACAACTAAGACAAGAACTTATTCAACTATTCCACATCTATCCAAATAATTTTCCTTTCGGAAATAAAATTTGAATTCTAATATGTACATTAACGATGGCCAAGTATTAATGTATTGAAAAACAAGAAATAGTAGAACAACCGTTCCTAAGAGAAGAGAACAAACTGCAATAACACAAATTACATACTTCTGCAATTAGCCTCAACCTCAACCGGAGGTAATTTATCAACTCATTTGTTGATTAAAAATCTTCAAACAAGTAGTAATCATACAAGAAATTGAAATTTGAGAGAAAAAGGAAGAGAATTAACCCTAGAATTTCTTTAGCTCAACTGCCTGCTACCCCACGTTCTTGCATGAAATGTCCGATATCAAAATAAAAATCTAAGTGTGCTATTTATACAAGTGAGAAATCTCCCAGAATAAACTGGCAACATGGAACGGAGGCCATCGCAGAGCTCAGGCTCCATGCCACGGAGTGGTCGCGGACCCTCACTGGAATTCGGGTGCCCAGAAACATCTTCCCAATGTGGAACGGAGGCCATCGCGGAGCCTAGGCTCCGTGCCACGGACCTATCGCGCACCTTCAATGGAATTTGCTAAAAATCTTCAACCTAGGCAGAATGCTACCGTGATGGCAATGTGACAAGTCCCATATCGCGTAGGGCCAGTGGTTACAAATTTTCATGCTGGCTTCCGCGTTTTACTTCCGAGTCCATTCCTTCACTTCATTAACTCGCAGATTAGTTCCCCAAATTCATTTTAAAACTGCGAAAAGAAGAACTAATCATGTTGGTTAGTATATATCCACATTTACATAAAATCACATGAGAATGTATACATATAAGTAGATAAACAAGATAAAACTACGTAATAAAGTATCACTTGGGCATGCAATTCTGCCCAAGATTACCTACCCCACACTTAAAGCCTTGTTCGTCCTTGAACAACCCTTTTACATCTCATGGAATTGAAGACTCACACATAGCTAATTTAGCAAGACAATTCGAGCTACGGCTACAATGACTGTTTAAGATAGCAAGTAAAAAATTAGTGCATGACAGATTTAACCATTAAAATCAAATTTAACTATGTTAAGACTTCCTAGACTCAAGACTTGACTCTCAATCTCACCAAACTCATGCCAATCAACTGATCAAGAAATCCGACATGAATGTTATCCCTCATTAAACATGTGCCCTCACAACAAGAGAGTTACCCATTTTTACTCACAAATTTTTAAATCACAACATGTATGGGTATATGAATAGAATTACGCTCTCTCTCTCAAAGAATTCACATGCATCATGTGGTGAACCATAAGCTTGCCCTTAGTGTTGTACTCCACTAATTTAAGGATGTTTGAATGTAAGATCAAGTAGAACTTTTCAGGTTGTAATGTAAGCTAAGGATAGGTAGGTATTCTTCAATAATTGTAACATTCTTCCCCAAGCACTTTTAATACATCACACCTTTGTTAGGAATATCTCTTCTCTCACTTTACCCTCCTTTTCGCTTATTCTCTTCTTGTTCCAATTTCCTTAGGCACACTTAGCTTATTGGTAAGGAGTACTTGAGCAAATTTTCATTCATTTATTTTCTTACTCCCTACCAATATTCAAGCATTTTCAAAAAAGTGCACCTCTAAGTTATTTCTTAACTTCCACAACTGCTATTTTTCCTTCTTTTTCTTGATTCTCACTCCTTCACTCTTTTGAATTTTCACTTAAGTGCTTAGGAGTATTGGATCAAATTCAAGGCTAATAAAAGAAAAAAGATTAGGCTTATGTTGTAGCTATCAAAGAATGGGCTTAAGGCTCAATGGGGCTCACTAGGATTCAACATTCAAGGTAGGTAAGGCAATGATAAGATATTTGGCTTATTAGAAGAAATGTCTAAATCATCTCCTGCACTCTATATCCTTCATTTCTCTTTATATACACACCAGGAAAGTTCTAGACACCCCACGATAGCACGGAATATTTTAAAACTTACACTCACTACACATACTCAATTCAAGACATATTCAACAGACTCTTAACTCATCTAATTAGAAGAATTCAAAATTAAGCTTTAATCACATCGAGTAAAATTTAAGAGCCTAGGTGTCTCAAACATATTTAGAACACTTGCATTCTTCAACACTAACCATACTTGCATCTTACAATCATGTATAGCACATAACAAGAATATCAAACCATTAATTAGCTACAGGTTCAAAAATCAAAACCTACTAACTAAATTTCCCTTAAGACGGTCATCATCCATGAATCATAGGGAACAGTCTCTATCTAAGACATCGGTTCAAAGGGACTATTCTCGGAAAAAGCATCGAAAACAAAAAACCGAGAAACCCAAAACAAAAATTAAAAATAGAAATAGCAAAAAATATTTTAAAAATTTTCAATTTTCAATTTTCATCACATCACTTGCACAAATAATTCCACAATAATTCATTACATCACAACACCAACACAATGATTCCACAACAATTCATTACATCAACAACACAAACACAATCATCAACAACACAAACACACACAATTTCACAACATTCAACCACACAAACACAAACACAATAAAATCTTACTAAAATTTCATGCTTCATGTTCATAAACACAGAACCTAACCAAAATAACTCCCACCCCACACGTAGTCGGAACACTGTCCTCAATGTTCGCATATATGCAATAAAAAGCAAAGTTTGGGTGGTGTCAACTCCCTGATAAATCAAAATGTTCTATTTCTTCATCCGGTGCCATTTCCTCATCCCCAAGGTCCGAGTCTTCTCTACCATCTTCATCTGACTGAATGTCTGAGTCATCCCGGTGAGTCTCCTCATCGGTAGGTACATCATCATCAACCAGTTCTACAAATGTGGGCCCAATTCTACACAGTGCTCGGGCATGCTCATTAAATGGGTAATCCATCTCGAGTTGCCACAATTCATCCTCAGTCGCGGGCCGTCCACCTATGCTCAGTTGCAACATCTGCATTCCATACATCTAGCCATATATCGTTCATCCCGAGCATGTCGCTCTACTAATGTAAGCACAGGCCCAAATGTGGTATCGGGTGCTTTGGTCTTAGTGACATCCAAAGAACGACGGTCAAAGCATGGGATGTAATCTAGGGCCTCTTCTTCGATGTCATGGCCCCTGAGGTAGGTTGCGAGAAGACCACCAAACCCATACCGGTGTCCCTGATGCAATCTTGCTTCTTTCATGGTAGAAATAATTACAGCTCGAACATTAATCTCAATCCCCTTCATCAACGCATACACCATACAAACTCTATCTCAGTTGACATCAGTCATATGCACCCTAGGGATCAAGCACGTGCAAACAATTTTCAACCAAATTCTTGATTCCCCTGTTCATCTGTGAGTATGGTAGTGTCTGGCGGTAGCCTCTTTCTTTATGACGGATCCACCTAGGTGTTGATCGTTGCCCATATAGTGTGTGTCTGATGTCCGCATATGGTGGAGTGATGTTATGCTCGCAAAGAATATGTGCATCTATGTCCAGTGTCCCCAAGATGGATTCAGGTGATGCGATTCAAAAGTGACCACCTTTCCCCGGATCTTCACAGTGTGGTTGCGTAGAGTTGGCTCCCAGTTGGCGTAGAATTCCATCACCAAGTGTAGATTACACTCTCTGGGTGCATCAAAGATGAAGTTTAAGCCCAAGGTTTGTATCCTGTGTAATATCCAAGGGAATTCTTGAGCCAACGGTTCCTTGTCGATTTGCTCTTTAGGGAAATACTTTGACTCCTTGTGCTTGGCATACCACTTCTTCCCTTTTTCTATTACACATCCCACTCCATATTGCATCCTTTGGCCCCTAGGAACTGGTGGTGCTGCTGGAACAGATGAACCAACTCGGTGTTGCTTTCTGCTTGCGCCAGATGTTGAGGCACCCTTGCCCTTATCTTGTCGCGCCGACATTTTTCCTGTTCAGCAAAAACATATACTCTTAATATCAATCACAATATGGCTAGATATTACTAAGGCCGGGCTCCAATTGGTCACCCCACACTTAGTTGCTAGCACGGTTTCATGAGTCATGGTCAGTCGGGTACTCAGACTTCCCCTTCTTCGTATTTCCATGCTCGCCACTCCCAAAACATAAGTGAATTACATTTTGATGAAATAAGTGATCATAGTACCAACTAACAGCTACCAGTGACCAGCTTCTTTGAACTACACAGACTTTGCACAATACAATTTTTCAAGTTCATCCATCTATCAATTGAATACATTGACTTATACTTGACTAGGCTTATAACAAAAGATAATTCTCATTTTGCAGACTAACCGTTTTGATTATTCATACCTTCTTGATCAAAGACCAACATTCTAACTACCACATGTTCAAACTTGATTGTCAAATGTTTAACAAAGACAAGAAGAATGTACAACCCAATTTCTACTTTTTCTAGCTTTTTCTTCTTTCAACTAAACTTTCAGCCCTAATTGTGGAAAATTTAAGAATTTCAACAAGTATCGTGTAATCAATGGGTTCCCCAAACCAAAACTATCATAATAGAAACATTTATTCACAACCCAGTCGATTGCAACAATTTTTCACTATTTAGGGCAAAATTTAAACCTACCACATGTTCAAGATTCAAAATTTTCGAAAAAGTATAGAAGAACATACCTGGTATCTTGTGT
>JACEIK010000506.1:206698-230755 GCA_018107945.1 Datura stramonium | reverse complement strand
CAAGAGTTGTTCATCAGGGAACTCTTCTCGGATGCGCTCACCCTCCTTCACATGTGACCGATTCTCTAGTCGTGACAGGTGATCTGCAACCTGATTTTCATTTCCCTTCCTGTCTTGGATCTCCAAGTCAAACTCTTGCAGCAATAATATCCACCTGATTAACCTAGGCTTTGCATCTTTCTTGCCAAACAAGTATCGAATTGCAGAATGATCTGTGTGTACCACCACTTTTGACCCAACCAGATAGGATCTGAACTTGTCAAATGCATAAAAAAGTGCCAGCATCTCCTTCTCGGTGACTGTGTAGTTCACCTGCGCGACATCCAGCGTTTTGCTTGCGTAGTAGATGGAATGGAAAATCTTTTTCCTTCGCTGCCCCAATACCGCCCCCACAGTAACATCGCTAGCATCACACATCAACTCGAAGGGGTGTTCCTAGTCAGGAGCAATGAGAATGGGAGCTTCCACCAGCTTCTTCTTCAGCTCCTTAAATGCTTTCACACACTCCTTATTAAACTCAAACTTTACATCTTTTTCTAACAATCGACATATTGGTCTAGAGATCTTTGAAAAATCCTGAATGAACCTTTTGTAAATGCCAGCATGTCCTAAGAAACTGCGGACACCCTTAACCGATACTGGTGGTGGTAGCTTCTCGATTACCTCTACCTTTGCACGATCAACCTCCAAACCTTTATGCGACACCTTATGGCCAAGAACAATGCCCTCCTTGACTAGAAAGTGACACTTCTCCCAATTGAGCACCAAGTTTGAGTCTTAACACCTAGCTAAAACCCTGTCTAAATTCTGCAAACACATAGCAAACGAGTTACCAAAAACAGAAAAATCATCCATAAATACCTCAAAATAGTCTTCCACCATATCATGAAATATTGTCATCATGCATCGCTGGAAGGTGGCTGGTGCATTGCATAATCCAAAGGGAATCCGTTTGAAAGCATATGTCCCATAGGGACATGTGAATGTGGTCTTCTCCTGATCTTCTGGGGCTATAGCTATTTGATTATAGCCAAAATAACCATCCAGAAAGCAATAATACTCCTGCCCTTCCAGTCTATCCAACATTTGATTGATGAATGGTATAGGATAGTGATCTTTACGAGTGACCTCGTTGAGTTTCCTATAATCCATGCAAATCCTCCAACCTGTGACTGTTCGCGTGGGAATTAACTCGTTCTTCTTGTTAGTGACCACTGTCATCCCCCCTTTTTGGGACACATTGAACCGGGCTGACCCACTCGTTGTCTGAGATCGGATACACCACTCCTGCATCTAGCCACTTAATCACTTCCTTCTCGACTACATCTTTCATCACTGGGTTCAGCCTCCGTTGATATTGTATAGTTGGCTTAGATCCTTCCTCCATCAATATCTTGTGCATGCATACAACTGGACTGATTCCCCTGATGTTTGACATCTGCCATCCCATCGCTCTCTTTCGCCTCCTCAAGACCACTAACGCATCTTGCACCTGTGACTCTGTCAGTTCTGCTGAAAGAATGACCGGCAAGGTGTCATTTTCTCCCAAAGCACATGCTAGGGTGTGGAGGCAACGTTTTCAGCTCCAATTTGGGTGCCTCCTCTATTGATGGCTTTGGTGATGGTTCTAAGGACGGCGCAATGGCTCAAACTCCTGCTTCGAAGAACATTTTTGCCTCGTTCAGAGTTGCACCATTTCATATGTTGCACCATCCCTGACTTACCATGTCCTGTCTTCTCTCCAAGGGATCCTTTGGGCCCATAGGTTTGCAGTGTTGACTCTTGATCCACAATAGTGATGGCTGATAACTCTTAATGAATGGTAGGTAGCTTCATGGCCTTGTAGGCGTCAAATACTTCTGCCTTATGTGAGCTCCTCATGGTTAGCTGCCCGGCAGCTACATCAATCAAAGCTTCCGCCCGGTTACGGACGTCCAAAAATAAATGGGACTTAGAATCGGCTCAAAGTCAAGAATTTTGAAATCCACGGGAAAATAAGGTAGCACACTTGCACTTAGCACATCCTCCACAATTCCATCTGGCCGTGCCAATGAACGATTAATATTACCAAAATTAACGCCAGTGGGTTTGGGACTACCCAACCCCAACATCTTAAATACAAATATAGGCATCAGTTGATACTTTCTCCCAAGTCACACAAACCACGAGCTCGAATTGACTGCCCAATAGTAATGGATAGTAAACTTCCCAGATCTTTGAGCTTTATAGGCAATCTATTCTGTATCGAGAAGTGCACTCTTGATGAAAAATTACATTTAATGGCATGCAATCGATCTGCTCTTGTTTGCCACAATATCCTTTATGTACTTTGCATACTTAGGAACTCCTTGCAACACATCTACCAAAGGAAGATTAAAGTGCACCTGCTTCAGCACTTCCATAAACTTCTTGAAACATGCTTCCTGTATGTTTTCACAATCTCACGTAGGAAACGGGGGCGGTGGTCTTTCATTCTCTTCTACCTTTTTCACTCCCCTCACATTCTCATTCTCTTCGACGTTACATTTGCTTCATCTTGTTGGTGGCTTTTCGGGTTCCAACTCCCTCAGTTGTTGCCGAATTCTAGTTGTAATTGCATTCACATGGCAGGATTTGTATGCGTATCACTTGGTAATCCACCAGGGTCTAGTGATACGTGCTCCGATAATTGTCCCAAGCTTGGAAACTCGAAGCCTTTGTGGCTAGCTGGCGGTTTCATGTCGGTGCCAATTTTACTTGGTTAACTTGCATCGAGGCTTGGTTAGATATAATGGTCTTCAGCATGTTCTCGATGTTTCTAAGTGAGGCGGTGCGGTATTTCCTCTGAGCCCCGAGGCGAAAATTTTGATGACCCCCCTTGGTTTTCTGTGCAAGCCCTAATTTGAACTTTTCCCACACGATGACTATTTAACACCCCGGGGAAAATTCTGATGGTTCTCCAATTCAGGTTGTAATTATTGCCATACTGATGATTGTTGCTCCTTTGCGCATTACCAACAAAATAAACTGAATGCGGATTGGCACCACGTACATCCCGATTGGTGTTCACCGCTGCCACAGAGACTGCCATACCTCTTCGAATTTGCATTGGTAGACTGTGACTGACCTAAGCTCATGCTACTAAAATGGGTGTTGATACGATTCTGCAGTGCGGCTATCTGTGAAGCAATACCTGTGAGTCCATCTACCTCCAAGACCCCTGCCGCTTTCTTCACCACCCCTCGGGTTGTATCATCATTATTCGGGATTACCTTGAAATACGGTTTAATAAGGTATACAACTCTTCATATGTCTTTTTCAGCGCTTGTCCCCTGGTTGCGAGAATCTAACAAAATTTTGGTATGAGGTTCCAAGCCTTCGATAAAACTATGCACCAACATCATTTAATTTGTGACGGTGAGGGCAATCTCTCAAACATCGACTTGAACCTCTCCCCGTACACACGATACAAATTTTCACCGTATCTCTGCTTGAAGCTTAGAATCTACTTCTAAGCCTGGAGTGTCTTCCTGACGGAAGAATCCTAATTAAGAACTTCTTTGCCAAATCATCCCATGTGGTAATAGAATTAGGCGGTTCAGCCTTTAACCACCTCTTAGCTTCCCCCAACAATGAAAATGGAAACAATGTAAGCCTCACATAGTCCGATGATATCGGCGGGTATGTATGTGTCAACGATCTCCAAAAATTTTGGAATGCTACGGTGGGTCTTCATGAGGGAGACATCAGTGAGATTGTCATTTGGTATGCAATAAGCTGTACCATGTGTTACATTTTAGCTCAAATCTACCTCCACAGGTCCCGGCTACTTAGGATGCTAGATGTGACATTATTCGCGTGTGGGATTGCCACCTCCTTGCAGTCTGTGGCCATCACTCCAGGGCACTAACTGCACTTTTTGTCCCTCTTTTGGTGGGTGCTGTTTTTGTTCCAAAATTACCCTACGCCAATAACGCAACTTCCTTTCTAGAGCTTCCCTCCTCGTAAATGAAAGCTGTCTCTCGGGCTCCAAAAATGTATGCACCCGATTCCTTATCTCTTGCCGGCGTTCGGGAAAAGACTTGAGTACTTTGCAAGTGTAACCGCTAAGATCAAGTTGTCAATACTTGTATAGATCTTGTTAACTAACACTAAAAAATTTAATTCACAATCACACAGTCCGGCAACGCGCCAAAAACTGTTGTGCTCCAATGCACGCAAGTGCACGTGGTCGTACAAGTAATATGGCTTTTTTTTTTCCAATAGAATGTCGAACCCACAGGGCGCAGCGTGGCAATAAATTTCTTACTTAAGTAGTCACAACGTCTTTATACAAGTATAAGGAGAACACCGAATGAGAATTTGTTAAAAATTAATATTTAATGTAACGCTAGTTGAAATTAAAAATGTGAGTTAAGCAATAGGCACGGAGTAATCTAAGGTTAAAGGCAAAACATGCGAGGTATGTGTAATGTGTATTATATTTTATCTAACCTTCTCTTGGGTTGATGATATGGCTCGGGTCTTTCAAACCTCTAGCCAACTATAGAATGAAAGAGCCTTACACAACACATTTCTATGAAGCAGGCTCATATTCCTAGCGAATCAACAATAGTTTCCCTATGTAACCGAATATGACGTTACAGGTATATTTCTATCCTGCATGCAGATCTTACCTTTAATCCACATCAAAGACAAGAACATATTCCCCTACTCCACATCTATCCTAAAAATTTTCCTTTTAGAAACAAAATTAGGATTCTAAATTGTACGTTAATGATGCCGAACATTAACACAATGAAGAAAACAAGAATAGTGGGTACAAGCCTTTCTTAAGAGAGAAGAATTAAGCTGAATTAATATAGGTACACATACGCAGAATTGCCTCGACCTCGGACGGAGGTAATTTAGCCACTCATTTCTTGATTAATCATCTTCAAACAAGTAATAAGCATACAAACAATTGAAATTTG
Source organism: Datura stramonium (assembly GCA_018107945.1). Taxonomy (NCBI): domain Eukaryota; kingdom Viridiplantae; phylum Streptophyta; class Magnoliopsida; order Solanales; family Solanaceae; genus Datura; species Datura stramonium. The sequence goes on along the minus strand of JACEIK010000506.1, from coordinate 225,803 downwards.
GAAGAAAAGAAGAGAAATAACCTAGGATTTTCTTCAGCTCAACTGCCTGCCTCCCACATTCGTGCATAAAAAATGTATGATATCAAAATAAAAACCTAAGTGTGCTATTTATACAAGTGAGAAATTTCCCGAAATAAGGCGCAGCGTGGCACGGAGACCATCGCGAGCTCCGGGCTCCGTGCCACGGGTGGTCGCGGACCCTCACTGGAATCCGGGTGCACAGAAATTTCTTCCCAACGTAGCGAGGCCATCGTGGAGCCTAGGCCTCAGTGCCCACGGACATGTCACACACCTTCCTTTAGATTTGATCAAAATCTTCAATCTCGGCAAAATGCTACCGCGATGGCAGCGTGACACGGCCCCTGTCGCGCAGGGCCAGTTGTTATGTATTTTCATGCGCGACTTCGCGTTTTACTTCGAGTCCATTCCTTCACTTCACCAACTCGTAGATTAGTTCCCCAAATTCATTTTAAAAATTCACCAGTTGTTACATATTTTCATGCCGACTTCCGCGTTTTACTTCCGAGTCCATTCCTTCACTTCACCAACTCGTAGATTAGTTCCCCAAATTCATTTTAAAGCTGCAAAAACAAGAACTAATCATGTTGGTTAGTATATATCCACATTTACATTAAATCACATGAGAATGTATACATATAAGTAGATAAACAAGACAAAACTAAGTAATAAAGTATCACTTGAGCATGCAATTCTGCCCAAAATCATCCTTCATGCCATTCCACCAATAGACTTCCCGTAGGTCATGGTACATCTTGGTGGCACCTGGATGTATAGAGTATTTGGAACCATGAGCCTCGTGCAACATCTAATCTCTCAAAATCATCAACATCCGAAACACACAAATGACTCTAATATCGAAGTACACCATCTCTCTCTTTGGAGAAGACCTCCATCTTCTGATTCTGAACAGCTTCCTTTAACTTTACCAAAATAGGATCCTCCTCTTGTCTAGATTTAACATCAGTCACTAAAGATGATTTTGATCCATTCTGAATAATAAATCCACCATCAGTTGAGTCAACCAGACGAACTCCTAACTGTGAAAGCCGATGCACATCCTTTACTAACTCCTTCTCACCTACATGGGACAAACTCTCCATAGAAAGTTTACTAAGAGCGTCTGCTACCACATTAGCCTTTACCGGATGGTAAAGGACACTCATATCATAATTCTTGAGTAACTCCAACCACCTCATTTGATGTAGATTTAGATCCTTTTGAGTAAACACGTACTATAGGCTCTTGTGGTCCGTAAACACATCTACATGGACCCCATACAAATAGTGTCTCCAAATATTCAAAGCAAATACTACCATTGCCAATTCAAGATCATGGGTCGGATAATTATTTTCATGGACTTTCAGCTGCCTGGAAGCATAGGCTATAACTTTATCGTGCTGCATGAGTACACACCCAAGGCCGATTCTTGAAGCATCAAAATACACCACAAACCCATCGGTACCCTCCGGTAAGGTTAACACCGGTGCTGAGGTGAGTCGAGTCTTCAACTCTTGGAAGTTATTCTCCCAAGCCTCCGACCATTGAAACTTCACTTTCTTCTGGGTCAATTTAGTAAACGGGGCTGCAATGGATGAAAACCCCTCAACAAATCTCCAATAATAACCAGCTAAGCCCAAGAAACTCCTGATGTCCGAGGGACGCACTGGTCTATGCCAATTCTTCACCTCCTCTATATTTTGAGAGTCCACCTGAACACGCTCACTTGACACCATATGACCCAAAAATGCCACTGAGTTCAACCAAAACTCACATTTACTGAATTTATCATATAACTGATGATCCATTAGAGTCTGTAGCACCACCCTCCTCCTCGCTCCGAGAGTATATAAGGATTTAACACAATCACGAATAAATCCAAATATGGCTTGAACACCCTGTTCATCAAATCCATAAAAAGTTGCAGGAGCATTCGTTATTCCAAAAGGCATAACTACAAACTCATAGTGACCATACCAAGTTTTGAAAGTTGTTTTTGGAATGTCACTCTCCCAAACCCTGAGCTGGTGGTATCCGGATATGAGGTCTATCTTTGAAAAACACTTAGCACCCTGAAGCTGGTCAAAAAAATTGTAAATCCCGAGAAGAGGATACCTGTTCTTGATGGTAACTTTGTTCAATTGCCGATAATCAATTCACATACGAAGGGAACCTGCATCCTTCTTGTGGACAAAGAGAACTGGTGCACCCAATGGGGATTTGCTTGATCTGATGAAACCCTTGTCTAAGTTGTCCTTTAACTGCTCCTTCAACTCCTTTAGCTCAATCGGAGCCATTCTATAAGGAGAAATAGATATAGGATGCGTATCAGGAAGAATATCAATACTAAAATCAATCTCCCTCTCGGGAGGGATTTCTGGTAGATCATCTGGGAACACTTCTGGGTACTCACACACTACAGGAACTGAATGAATAGTCGGGGTCTCAAAGCATCCTTAACCCAAATTAGATGGTACACGGAACCCATAGAAATCATCTTTCTAGCCTTAAGGTAGGAAATGAAGCGACCTACATGCACAACTCAACTACCCTTCCACTCTAGGACTGGCTCACCCGGAAATCTAAACTCTACTACACGGGTTCTACAATTGACTTAAGGCATAACATGCATAAAACCAATCCATGCCGAGGATAACATAAAAATCAGTCACGGATAAGTCTACTAAATCTGTTGAGGTGACTTTCTGAAGGACTGTGACAGGGCAATTTCTATATACCCATCTAGCTGTAACTGAATCACCGACTGGAGTAGAGACTGAGAAGGATTCTTACAAGATTTTAGGACTGACTCCGAAACTACTAGCAACATAGGGCCTCAGAAAAGATAAGGTATCCCATGGATCTAACAATACATATACATCAAGGTTGAATACTTATAACATACCAGTGATTACATATGTGGAGACCTCCTGCTCCTGACGGGATGCTAGGGCATAAAATCTGTTTTGGCACTGTTCGTCACCCGCACTAGTAGATGCCCCCTGCTGAGCTAGGCGTGCTGGTGGAGCTGCTGAACTGGAGGCTAGGCCTCGGCCCCTATCATGACCCTGTCTGGCTGCTGGGAAATCCCTAAGAATATGTCTGGGCTTTCCGCACCTGAAACAAGCGCCTGAACCTGCTAAACACTGACCCACATGTCTCCGGCCACATCTGCTACACTCTGGAGGGCTGGTCTCTGTGGGTCTGCTACTCTGACCTCTCCAGCCTGATGCTCGTCCACTCTGATCATGCCTGGATATAGATGGCACACTCATAGTTGAAGGCGCTAGGGCTAAAGACCTCTGGTGGGACTGCTGACGGTGTCCACTAGGTCTTTGCTGGGAGAACCCAAAGCTAATCAGTCCTGGCCCTCTTGGCCTCTCTCTCCCACTCACTTATCTGTACCACCTCCATCTGCTGGGTGTACAGGACTATCTGAGAAAAGTCAATGTCTTGATAAAGCATTGTGATTCGGCAATCCTTGACTTGGTAGTCTTCTACCCGTTGCATGAACCGGCTCACTCGGGCTCTCTAATCCACCACCATTTCAGGTGCATACCTGGACAGATGAGTGAACTCCAAGGCATACTCCTGAACTGTCATCTTCCCTTGCTTTAGGTTCACAAACTTGATCTCTTTAATCTCCCTCCTCTCATGAGGGAAGAAGCGATCAAGAAAAGCTACATGAAACTCATCCCAACCAATAGGGCCTTCTCCAACTGACCTACTATCCTTCCATTTCTTAAACCATATGTGCGAAACCCCTTTCAACTAATATGAGGCTAGATCGGCGCACTCTTCTTCGGTAACCCCCATGATCTGGGTAATCTTCAGAATCTCATCAATGAACTCATGTGGATCCTCGTCCACCTTTCATCCAAGAAACTCTGGAGGGTTCATCCTTAGAAAATCTCTGACCATTTCCGCAGCCGCATTCCCGTTCTAAAAGACATGTGCTACCACCTGCTGAATGACCTAGGCAGTCAAGGCTTGAGCTAACATCTGAATGGCTACCCTGAAATCAGCGTGGGCAACCAGCTCGGGTACATGCTCCTCATGGGCTGGTGGGGCCTACTGGTGCCCATCTCCGTTGCCATTCTCATGGATATTTCTGTTTTTGTTTATTCTTTTGTTAACTCGGCGAGGAGGCATGATTCTGCAAATACATATAACATGAGTTAGAAGGATAGAGAGATATTTCACCGCATGACACACTTCATAAAAGAAGGGAACATTTCCTAGACATTTTGTGGCCTCTTCGTCATAAGTGTGGCGCACTTCACACCGATGAAAATGACTCAACTTAACACAGCTTTTAGACACCGTAGGACACTTCAAAACCTAATGCTCTGATACCAAGTTTCATGATCCGAACATAGGCCCGGATCGAGACACGGGACAAAGAACCCCGAGAGGCTCCAAGTCAATCCATGGCATGAACATAACATCTAACGCAATCATAAATAAGCTGAAGAACAACATAATTAACATAGCGGAAGTCTGAACATAACATAACATCTAAATACATACATAAGTCTAAAGATGAATACAAACTATGTCCGAAAAGCCTCTAATACTGATGAGGTGATGGGAAAACCCCCCAACCAACTCAATATAGTCTAAAAACTGAAAATACGGAACATATCTGATAAGAAAGGCCCTCGAAAGATGATGACTCACCAACTCTGATTGGAAAGTACTAATGCGGGGAAACTAGCTAGCGGTGGGACTGAGCTTGGTTATCGGAGCATGTATCATAAAATGATACAACATAGAATATGCGGTCAATACGTGAAATGTACCGAGTATGTAAGGTAAGTAAAAATGCTAAGTAAGTAAAATCATAAATCGTGCATATTATAAAACATAATCAAGATAAGATTCTGAGAGTGGGACTTCCATGCTATTTTCTGAAATCATGATCTGAACATAACTGAATATCATAATTGAATCGAATGACCCAAAATTGAAAACTGATAATCATAAGAAAACTGAACATTGGGTCAAACCTGCTGAAAACATAATGTCATGACTGATGAACATGCATAACTAAAATCATGGGGAACAATGGGAGACTCGTCATATAACCGACATTACCACGATAGAGTTTACGTGGTCCCGACTATCAGACTCAAGTGGGCAGAGCCGTCCAAAGCTTTGCTAGGGCTAAGGACACTACCCTGATATCAATATCAAGCTGAAGGCACCTTGGGGGCAGGGAAAGCTCACAAGGGAGGTCCCGAATAATTTGAACATACCTATGTTGGCACGTAGTTCTAAGGCATAGGGTTGGCTGACCCTTAGCCTACTCGGTGGTAGACACTACTCCCAAAAAACATGCATATGCTCTCCATCATTTTTCAACGAAGCTAAACCATCATCTAGTGACAAAGCTGACTCATAACATACATAAATCTAAAATCATAACATGAGGATCCTTGGCTCAAACCGTACCACAAGATGAACATAATTGGGAGCCTAGACTCCAAAATCATGTGGTAAGCTAATTAAAATGATATCATAAAACATACTTGATCATATGGGCGTTCCCAATACTTAAACATGCTTGACATAGACTTAATCATACGAAAACATGAACATAAACATGGGTATTTCAAAATCATACTTTCTTCATAAACATTTCATCGTGCTTGTACACATACTTCATAGATCTCAACTTTCATGGACTTTCATGGATGGACATCATAATTTAGAAAACTTAAATACAAAGTTTATAATTTAAAATATTGTAAAATTTGCAGATTAATCATAATTCAACATTAGCAACATGCTTAGATCATACCCATAATTGAAACTTAGGAAATTCACATGTTGGGTAAAAACCCCATAGTTTCATAAATAGAATTTTCATGAATTGAGAGAGAATTGGACATGGGTGTGGACTATTGCACCCATTCATAGCCTTACATACCCAAAGAGATCTAATTCTACAACTTCCTTGATTGCCCAACGAGAATTGAGGAAGAACTTTGAAGAAGCCAGGCTTGATCACTTCTTAAACCTCTAAGCTTGCATGCATGAATTAGAATAGACTTAGAATGACTTAACCCTTCTTAAAACATACTATTCTGAGCTTAAAATGATGTAGTATAGGCCTTAGGAACTTAGAAATTATGAAAAAACCATTAATAAATTCACAGGAAATTGCCCACTACCATTCTCAATGAGGGACTGGACGAGTCGTGCCTACTGACCACGACTAGTGGTCACCTCTTGTTACCTGCACTGCCATTTTCATCTAAAAGTCACCACGAGGGACACCATGACTTGTCGTGAATCCAACGACTCGTGGTGACCAAATTTTTTCCAACATTATCTTCATCCTTCAGACCACCCTTGACCACGGGTGACCTAACGGATCGTGGTGCTGACCACGACTAGTGGTCACCTCGAAACATAAAATTTCAACCACGGCCAAACCTCTCCCCATGAGCCACTCCACGACTCGTGGTGCACCCCACGGGTCATGGAAAACTCATCCTGTGACCTGGTACAGAAAATTTTGTTTTCTCCATTTTAACTCCCGAGTCTGATCTTAGGGTTTTGGGTCTTTTGAGTACACAAGCCTTAATTTTGAGTTGTCATTTAGGCCTTCCTTTTTCAGAACTCTCTGAATTTTTTCCATGACAACAAGGACGCCTTGTGGACACTTCCATGGACCGTCATCTTTGTCGTCATCAGGAAACCGCCAAGCTATACAATCTGAATGTTTTCCACGGTTGATCAGACGGTCCATGGATCAATTCCCCGACCTATCATTTTGCATATGCGACCCAGAATTGTAACATTTTTGCTCAACTTCCAACTTTGAATCCAAAACCTATTTTCACCTGCACATAGGAGAAACGTACTATTATATCTACCAAAACATACTTAAGAACTCGCATTTTAAGCTAAAAGCGTCATTTCGTGCTGAAATTTCCTGACATCAATTGGGTTAGGGCGGGCAGGTTATATTGTGAGTTTATGAGTCTTATTTTTAAAAATAGGTAATTTATTGTGATTTGGGGATTTTCATTAAATGAGGGTAGTAGTGAATAGTTTGATGTCGGCGGAGTAAATATAGCCTTATAATATGACGGAGCGTAAAATTAGTTATTAAACTAAAATAGAGAAATAAATTTAACCCTTTTTCCAATTAAGTAAGACCACACAATGGATAATCCAAATATAAAAAGCACAACCATATAAGACAACTCAATAGATAACTTAATTTGGTTACACAAATTGAGTAAGATCACGTAAAATTTTGTTTTGACATTATCGTATATTCTTACCTCTAAATAGATAACTTAATTAGAAATAATTTTGACCTTTAAATTTTATATTTGTTGATAGGGGCGGCGTAACAAAATTGGTGGTCTAAAGATAAATTGTAATAAAAATCCTTAAATATTTTTTGAAAAACTTTGTATATACTTTTATTTGAAGTCTATTTTTCTTATTTTTTGAGATTTGAATTTACTAAAAAGGTTATTATAACTGATTTCCTCTAATAATTTGTCACGATCTGAATGACCATTATTGGCACCCATACTAACCCCCGATGGGTGAACCAACAATTTCCAACTACTTACCCCAAAAACCATAAACATTCAGGATGAAATAATTGCATTTAAAAATTAGATTAATGGATCATGGATATAATTAAAGAAATCAAAAATCAACCCTTAGAGTAACACTCCTAGAACCTAATTGTTATTGGACATTAAGATGTCTATATAACATTGTCTAAGATTGTATCAGGATAGAATAAATAAAAAGTTACGGACAAGGGATATCTTTGGAGGAGTAGAACTACACATCATGCATCGCTTACCTTTCTGTTAGTTTGTTGTTGATCTAAAGGCAAGGTCAAGATGAGCTTCCGGGATCGGATTCTGCACTCAGGAAAGAAGTGCAGGATTAGCGTCAGTACAAAATATAGTACTAGTAGGCATCATTGGTTAACCTTATATAATAACACACATACATGCAAACAACAATATGTTATCAGCCTAGAACCTCATTCACACATAACAATACTCATTTCAGAAATTAAATCTACTCGGGTGCTAACCGGCCTGCTAAATGGATTAGGCCATTGCTACAACAGTAGCTTGGCCGCTTCCCGCTGTAGAGGTACTATCTTGGTAGTAGCTAAACTTAGTTGCACATCCAATATTTCACCAACTCTTTACAACCTACAAATCATTATAATCATTCACGTATTTCACAGTCATCAATGGACGATAGATACCTTGTAACCACATAAGGTATAGAATGAATCAATCTAAAAGATTGCACAACTTAATCACTATTTCTTATTTAAATATTCCATCCATCAAGTCATTGCAACGCCTTAACAATTTAGACGACAAACACATGACCACAAGTTCAGTTCAGTCAGATACATACCTAGTCCAATTCTCACATTCTTATAATACATCAAATAACACAACGAGTGGTATATGTAGGGTATACACCTCCATCACATCACTATGAACACTCAGTCACTGAACATCCATGTACACACATGCCATAGGGTCTTATTTATGCCCTTCCAATCATGACCTGTAGGGGACTCTAGAAATCCATGTACTATACCAGTGTGGTACCTGCTCCCACTAATATGCTCTTCTGGATGTTTCCCTTGGACATGAGCCACTCAGTCAATTTTTCTCACCCGGATTCTCCTCTCGAGCACGAGCCACTCATCATTGGATATTCATATTATCCACATTCATTCTCATAGTCAATATATTATCATTAAGTCCGTGTTTATGACTTTTAGGAGGTCTCATCTTACTCCCATTAACTTAAACATTTAGACGATTCAAATCATTCTCAGCAAGTACAAAAGGACATGAACAACCATATAAATTCAATTCCACATTACATAGGTAACAACATCACATTAGGATCACTCAATCAGGGAACTCAACAAGGAAGATTAAAACACTTAAGGTCTAGAGACCAACATACACATTATCGTTCCACATCTATGCATACCATTATTAAAAGTATAACTTCTTCTGAATCATAGCCTACCTCGATTTGGAGGGTTCAAATGCCAATAACTCTGTTGGAGCCTTGCCTTTCCTCAATGCCTTCGGATGTTCAAAATCTAAAAATAAGAGATTAAAACAATTCAATAGTCTACTACAAAAACAAGGGTTTTGAGAATTCAAACCCACTCTATTTTACCATTATCACAACCCACCTTGTTTCCCATGGCTCATTTATTTAACATTACTCCCTAAAACCTCTTTAAGGAAACTTTTAAGGGTAAAGTCCCAATTTCACCTAGTTATAGGTCTCAATTTCCATATGAACTACTATCTACAAGAACTATGTCTTAGGGAGTGATCATTGCTCCCTATTAAACTTAGAAATCAACATCATTAGTACCCCATGATCCAACCCTAATTATAACAACCTAGGGTTATTTTGCTAGAAAAATCATCATCAGGGTCCCCTCCTCCCCCCTTGATTCATAGGTGTTAAGGAATCAATCATAGAACAAGTAAGTCGAGTTTTTTACCTTGAGAAGGGAAATTATACTGCTCTAGGAGAAAATCGCCTCTATCTTTTGGGAGTTCGTGCTTTGAAAATAATAGGGCATAACACTTGAATTCCACTTAAAATCCATTTACTGATTCCCGTTGTCCACTACAGCTATCACTTTTTCGCTGCAGCGGACCCTCTATGGCGGTGAGGACACCACTACAGAATATCCAATGATTATTCTCCTGGTTCATTACAGCGGAATCTGACCATGATGATAGTCTTGTTGCAATGGAAATCCCACCACTGCAGCAGTCCCCCGTAAATAGTAGCTCCCAATCCTGCTCTCAAACCACTTCCTAACTCAGAATTTTCACTAACACTCATCCAACACCTTCCTACCCACAACTTAGGCCTGTTAGGGTGTTCCAAACTTATTTTCCTCATAATGATGTATGGGTCATTACATCATATACCAATTAAAATATCGTTCATCCTCAAATGGCCTATAAAAGTAAGGAGAAAAGCATATCAGATCCATAAATAGTTGAGGATATTTGTTCTGCATGTCGACCTCAGTCTCCCAATTGGCTTCCTCTATGGAACGGTTCTTCCACTGGACCTTTCCTGTTGCAATCTCCTTCGATCCCAACTTCCGTACCTCTCTATCTACTACGCCATTGGCTCCTCCTCATGGGAAAAAATCTCATCTAGCAACATCGAGTCTTATTTAATTATGTATGACCCATCTCCATGATATTTCTTCAACATAGAAACATGAAAGGTGAGATGTATTCCTGACAGTCCTGGCGGCAGCGCTAATTTGTAAGCTACTTCCCTCACACGTTTGAGAATCTCAAATGGCCCAATGTATCTCGGGCTAATCTTGCCCCGTTTACCAAACCGCATTACTCCCTTCATGGGGGATACCTTGAGTATCACTTGCTCTCCTCCATGAACTCCATATCTCTCACTTTCTTGTCTACATATTGCTTCTTCTTGCTTTGAGTAGCTATCAAACATTCTTGAATTGCCCGAACCTTTTTAAAGGACTCTTTAAGAAAATCAGTGCCCTAAGATCTCACCTCAAATGCGTCGAACTATCCAATTGGAGACCTGTATTTCCTCCTATACAGAGCTTCAAATGGCGCCATGCCAATGCTCGAATGATAACTGTTGTTGTAAGCAAACACCGCCAACAGTAAGACTTATCTCAATGGCCACCAAAATCTATCACACAGGCTTAGAGCATATCCTTTAACACCTGAATGATCCCTTTTGACTGTCCATCTATCTGTGGATGGAAGGTTGTGCTCAAATCCAACCAAGTACCTAATTCTGCCTACAAAGTCCTCCATAAATGGAAGGTAAATTGATTCCCTATCTGACACGATCAAAACTGGCACCCAATGCAACCGATTCACCTCCTTCACGTACAGCTTTCAAGTCTTCAGCATTGTAAGTTACTTGGACAGGCAAAAAGTAGGCAGATTTGGTCAGTCTATCCACAATGACCCAAATGGAGTCAAACTTCCCTAATGTCTTTGGGAGACCAACCACGAAGTCCATTGCTATCCTTTCCCATGTCCACTCTAGGATGGGCATCCTCTGAAGTACTCCTCCAGGCTTTTGTTGCTCGTACATCACCTATTGACAGTTCAAATACTGGGCAACATAATCAACAATATTCCTCTTCATCCTACCCCACCAATAATACCGCTTCAAGTCGTGGTACATTTTAGTAACCCTAGGATGGACGAAGTATCTCAAGTAATTAGCTCATCAACCCAAGGAACACATATGCATCCCTTTATCCTCAGGACTCCTTCACCATCTAGCACTGCTTTCTTAGCTTCCCCTCATAGAACCTTGTCTCGTATCTTACTTAACTTCACATCCTCAAACTGCCTGGCTTTTATCTCTTCTAACAATGATGACTTAGCCTCCATGCAAGCTAGTATCTTGCTTGTTTTTGTCAATGAAAACCTCATTAGGCTTCGCCAGTGTCTGGACTTCTCTGGCAATCGGCCGCTGAGTAGGTTCCAAGTAAGCTGGGGTGCCCATACTCACTACTTTCCAACTCAAGGCATCGACCACCACGTTTGCCTTCCCTAGGTGATACAGGATTATCACATCATAATCCTTAAGCAGTTCCATCCATTTCCTTTGTCTCAAATTGAGATCTTTCTGGGAGAACACATATTGCAGGTTGCGATGGTCTGTGAACACCTCGCAATGAGCCCCATACACGTAGTGCCTCTAGATTTTTAGGGCGAACACTATCGCTGCCAACTCCAGGTCATGTGTGGGGTAATTCTTCTCATGCACCTTCAACTGCCTCAAAGCATAAGCAATGAACTATCCTTTCTGCATTAACACAGTACCCAACCCAGACCTTGAGGCATCACAATAAACTACAAAGTCTTTACCTTCCACCGGTAGGGCTAGGATTGGTGTTGTGGTTAGAAGGGTTTTGAGCTTCTGAAAACTCTCTTCACATTTCTTGGACCATTGAAAGGGAACATCCTTCTAAGTCAACCTTATCAACATCGAGGCAATAGAGGCAAATCCTTCTAGCCTCACGAAACTCTAAATCTCTATCAAAGAAGTAGGCCTAGCCCCATTTCGGACCGCCTCCACCTTCTATGGATCCACCTTAATCCCCTCCTTGGAGACTACATATCCTATGAAATATACCGATTCCAGCCAAAATTCATATTTGGTGAGCTTGGCATATAGATGTTTTTCATTCAGCAACCCCAACACAATCCTCAAATGATTCTTATGTTCCTGTTTAGTCTTAGAGTATACCAAGATATCTTCAATGAACGTGATTAAATGAATCTAGATAAGGTTTGAAGATACTATTCATCAAGCTCATGAATTCTGCTGGAGTGTTAGTGAGTCTGAAGGACATGACCAGGAACTCATAATATTCATACCTGGTCCGAAAAGCCATCTTAGGAATATCCTAGCATGAATCTTCAGCTTATGATAGCCCAATCTCAGGCCAATCTTGGAGAACACCGCTTCTCCTTGTAACTTATCAAATAATTCATCTATTCGAGGGAGAGGTTATTTATTCCGAATGGTTACCTTATTCAGCTGACGGTAATCAATGCACATCTGCATACTACCGTCCTTTTTCAAAAATCAGATCAGGGCATCACACGGAGGGAAAATTCGGCCATATAAACCCCTTACTAAGCAATTCTTGCAACTATTCCTTGAGCTCTTTCAACTTAGCTGGCGCCATTCTGTATAGCGGAATAGAAATAGGTTGAGTACCTGGCTCTAAATCTATACAAAAATTAATATTGCAGGTCCGGTGGTAGGCAAATCCGCAGGGAATACCTCTAAGAATTCACAAACTACCGGGACCGACTCTAAGGAAGGACCCTTGGAATTGGTATCTCTGAATATGAGCTAGATATGCTGAACACCCCCGTTCTATCAATTTATGAGCACGACTATAAGAGATGAATTTCTTAGGAGCAGGGCTACAATTTCCTTGCCGCTCCAACCTGGATGACCCTGGGCTCAATATAGTGACGGTCTTAGCATAGTAATCAAAAATGGCATGGTAAAGAGACAACCAGCTCATCCCAGAATCACATCAAAATCTACCATGTCTAGGATCACCAAATCTACTAGAGTATCAAAACCCATGAAGTCAGTGATGCAATCACGATAGACCTTATCCACCACCACAGAATCCCCAACAGGAGTAGACACATAGATAGAAGTATTAAGCACACCACAAGAAAGATCTAATCCCAAAGAAAATAAGCAGACAGATAGAAAAAAGTATAATCGGGATCAAATAAATTGATAGCCATTTTTTCAGACACAAAAATCGTACATGTAATAACGGTGTCGGAAGCCTCTACCTCGGGCCTACCAGGGAATGCATAGAAGTGGGCCTGATTACCCGCCCCTGTAGGGCTGTGCAACCCCTCTACCAGACTTATTACCACACCTTCATATCTGAGTACCTCCTTTACCTATCTGGGTTCCACCTCTAACCACTGGCTGACTGCCCCTCCCTAACTGGGGGCGATCCCTGCTAAACGCACTTCCTCTTCTCCCGATAGGGGCCGAAGCTCGAAGAGCTGTATGAGAAACAATCTGCCACCCTAACCAAATTTGAGACACCATATATAGATATATCCATACTCTCCAACCTCGTGAAACACCTTCTCAATCACTGGTCTCTGAGTCAAACCGAAGAAATAGGACGAGCCCCAAAGTTTGAGCGAATTATCTAATTACCCCTGACTGTACCTGCTGGTTATGGAGTGGTCCTTCATGGATCCCTAGCTTCCACCTTCATGTCTAACTGAATAGGGCATCCTGAGTAGCCCTGAGCTATCGGAGTCCTAGCAAAAGAGCTGCTGTAAGAACCCACCTTCCGAGCCTTCTTCTCAGCATTCTTCGCTATTCATCCTATTTCACCCTCTCCATGTTTTTCACATACTCCACTACTTTCTAAAAAGTCCTACCTACAGAGAACATTTGAAGGGCTGACAACTGGAGACCTACATTCAGGCCTTTAATAAACTGCCTGATTCTATCCTCCTCTATGGGTAGTAAGGGTAGAGCATACCTAGGCAGTGAGTAAAATCAGGCCTTGTATGCTGCAACTAAAGAGCTTCCCTGCTCAATGGTGGTGAACTCATCCCGCCTCTTATCTCTTAGGGTACGGGGTATGTACTTCTCCAGAAAAGTGGAGTAAAATTGGGTCCAGGTAAATGGTGGTGATCTTGCTAACCTGCACTCCACAAAAGCCCCTCCACCAAATCTTAGCATCACCTATCAGCTGGAATGTGAGAAACTCTACCCCATACTTCTCCACTGCTCTCATTTTGCAGAGCCTCTCATGACAGTCAATTATGAACTCGTAGGCATTCTTTGCCTTAGTACCATAGAAGTTGGGAGGCTTCTTCTTGGTGAACCTCCAGGCCAAGTCATGTTCCTTCCCAGTCATTATCGGTCCAACACCGGCCTAGGAAAATCAATAGCCTCTGACATATCATCAATATGATGAGCCACAACAGTTGCATGTTATATCCCCGACTGCCGCCCTGCAGGAGTCGCTGGCACTGCCCCATTACACATGAGGCCACTCAGAAGGTAAAAAACCTGAGCCAGGACCTCAGAGGATACTGGAGCAGCTACAACCTCTTCCTAAGTAGGAACTTCCACCTCCATTGCCACCCTCTCTTGCACCGCCAGTGGTACGGGAGATGCTGATCTCTCTTGAACTGGAGCAGGAGTGCGGGCCCCTCCTTTGGCAGTAGCAGGCCTCCGCCTGCAACCTCGGCCCCGTCCTCTGCCACGAACTGCGGCTGCTGCTGCTGGCTCATATGCATCCTCTGTGTTTCCAACTGCATGTGTTCTCACCATCTATGAGAGAAATCAAGAAGAGTTGTTAGAGACCAATTTGGATCACCAAATACAAATTGGAATCAAGTAATCACACGAAAAAAGAAAAGAAGAAGGGGGTTTTTCTAAAATCCTGCAGCCTCTTGAAGATCAGTTACGGACGTCTCCACACGGATCCGCGAGACTCTACTTCTTAGTGCAATGCCTAGGGCTTTGATACCAACTTTATTATGACCGAATGGCCGTGATTGGAATCCACACTAACTCCAGGTGATCGAAAATTCCCAACTACTTACCCTAAAAACCATATGTCACGCCTCACCTTGGGAGGCATGACAGGCACCTAGTGCCACACTAGGATCTGGACTCACCTGTCTAGCCTTATGCAATACTAGTGCATGCCTGTAACTTAATTCAAGAAAACAACGAGCTATATCTCGACTGTAAATACAACCTCTGGCCAACAAGGCCACCTATAAAAGAAAGCAGCTAACCACCAACAACACAATAACAGGGATCCTATGCAGGCCGACAAGACCACCATGCTGTCTAGTTATAACTGTACTGAAATCATGCAGTTAAACTATGCTATAGCCAACAAGGCCGCTAACTGACAACTAAACAAGGTCCCACGCGACCATCACATGAAATAAAACATAAATAGGCCCCACACGGCCAACAACAAAAACTAACTGCTGGAAATCTATAGCCTGCAAGCCTCTAAGAGTGAAATAATGATCTAGACAGGGCCCCGACCTACCCATAAGTTGTACAATAAAAGTACAAACCTCTTCTAACTACCAGATAGGGCCCCGACCTACCCATAAGTTGTACAATAAAAGTACAAACCTCTTCTAACTACAACCTCTAGAGGAAGGGAGCTGGACAAACTGTTAACTTCAGCTGATGACTATGAGGGTCCCGAACCGCGTCTATCTGCACCTACAGGCAAGTAATGCAGCGCCCCAAGGATGGGTGTCCGTACAATATGTATCGAGTATGTAAGGCAGTAGGATAATAACTGACTGAAAGATGGTAAAACTAAAGTAATCAATAAAGAGAATAAGAATTTTACCTGAGTAACCTTATCATCTAAAGTATCTAATTAACAAGTTTGTATTTTCAAGCAAGAACCCAACTGGGCCCCCATAAGCCTGGAAGGTACAAACAACATAGAATAACCTACCTGGGCTCCCATAAGCCCCGAAAAGTACAAATAATATCCACTTCTGCTATTTGACTACTAATTGTTGTAAGCACACTACAACTCAAGACGACCCTCACGACTTTGATCTGATAGAACTCACTATGGCCCTCACAACCTCAATCTGATGGAACTCGATATGGCCCTCGTGGCCTCAGTATGATGAAACTTAATATGGCCCTCGCGGCCTCAGTCTAATATAACTCAATATGGCCCTCGCGACCTCAGTCTAAAGGACTCAATATGGCCCTCGCAGCCTCAATCGAATAGAAATCAATATGTCCCTCGCGGTGTCAGTCTAACAGAACTCAATATGTCCCTCGCGGCCTCAGTCTAATAGAACTCGATATGGAACAACGTCTAACAACCCAACGCCGAAAGCAAAACCAATCTAGCTAAGGTTAACTCAGACGAGGGTTACTATTTTATCGCTATCATCTCAATCTAGTTCATAACAGCTGACCACAATAGGTTTACCCTAAAGTACTATAGATACACAAGTCGTACTAACCTTACGATGAATAACTTTCTGAAAGGATAGCCATACATACATCAAGTGCCACCTTTCGTTTAACTAGCAAGTCTCAACTGGAGACCGATGGTTTTCTCCAATTGCAGCCCTGATACGGGGAGAATAGGGCTAATTTCAATACTAAACTCAGAAAAAATGATAACTTTTAACAATAATAGTAATTTACAATTCAACTCTGAATAATTTGGCAAAAACTCGCAATTTCTCAAGAGCTCAGAAGGAAGAAATACTCACCTAAGACTCGTGGCCATTTAGGAATCAATTTTAAACGATTCCGACAACTTTTACCTGGCGGAGCTCTGGTTTTTTGGGCAAATTTTTGAGAAATAACTTTGTAGTAATGCTTCCTGTAGGCCCAGAACTCGTTACCCGAAGTTAATTTAAGTTTGGATGGCGTAATCGGATGAAATTTGTTTGAAAATTTCGTGCACCCTTTGTTCTTAGCCGTGGTATCACTCTTAAAATGAAATGAAATGAGGCAAGTATTATATATACACACATGTTCGGTGGCAGGGATGGCGCCCTGTGCCACCCATCGTGGCATGATATTGCCGCACCGCGCCTCTCAAGGCGCCAGCAGGCCTGGTGCGCTGCGCTGACCAGTGCACTGCTGGCTGGCGCATCACGTTGGCTCTGCACGCACCGGTCCTGTCCGAACCTGCTTCTGAGGCTTTTCCTACATGCGTCAAGATTTCTTTATTCATCACAAGTCCACACGTCCGCCTACTAACCGATAACATTTTACGGCGGGTAACATCCTCCCCCTTAGGAACATTCGTCCTCGAATGTCATCATCATGCTTACGGGATTTAGCTCTTTTAGCTAATACTTAGAAAAATTTCGGTAGAGTCTCCTCTATAATATGGACTATTCGGAAACTTGAAACGTAGAAAAGTCCAACACGAGCATCTCACCGAATGCTATAAATATCTATTTCACCACAGAGAGGTAGCCAGCTAAACAGTATTGATAACATAAGCAGTAAAATGACAACTGAATAACAATATCACCTTAACTGTATAATCTGAATCAATCCTGGAACAGGTTAGGGTATCTAGATCTCATTTTGTCCTCAGCTTCCCGGTCATCTCTTCTTTGTTTTTGTTCCTCCACAACACTTTAACGGAGGCTATATCTTTAGTTCTAAGTCTGCAGACCTATCTATCTAGTATTGCAACAGGAATTTCTTTGTAAGCTAACTTCTCAGTAACTTGAATATCCTCAACTGGCACAACTCGAGACGGGTCCCCTATACGTTTTCGCAACATGGACACATGAAAGACTGGGTGAACAAATTCTAACTCTGGAGGAAACTCTAACTTGTATGCCACTGGCCTATTCTTTGAAGGATCTGGTACGGCCCAATGAATCTCGAGCTAAGCTTGCTTTTCTTGCCAAATCTCATTACGCCCTTCATCGGAGACACTTTAAGGAACACCCAATCACCCATATTAAACTCCAAGTCCCTACATCGCACATCAGAGTAGGACTTTTGATGACTCTGGGCTGTCGGTAACTGCTCTCTGATAAGTTTTACTTTTTCTTCTGATTGGTGAATCATATCTGGCCCAACTAATTCTACTTCTCCTACTTGGAACCATCCAATGGGGGACCTGTATTTCCATCCATACAATGCCTCATAAGGTGCCATCTGAATTGCTGAATGATAGTTTTTATTATATGCAAATTCAATGAGGGGTAGATGCTCATTCCAGCTTCTTCTGAAATCTAGTACACACACCCGTAACATATCCTAGAGTATCTGTATGGTGCGCTCCGCTTGACCATCTGTTTGAGGGTGGAAGGCTGTACTCAAATTAACTTGTGTCCCCAAACCTTTCTGAAATGATTGCCAAAATCTAGCTATAAATTATGCCCCTCTGTCCGAAATGATGGATGATGGGACGCCATGCAATCGGACTATCTCTTTGATATATAATGGGGCATAATATTTGACTGAGTACATAGTCTGGATTGGCAGAAAGTGAACTGATTTTGTCAACCTATCAACAATTACCTAGATAGAATCAAATCTGCTTCTGGTACTGGGTAGTCCTGTCACAAAGTCCATATTAACTGCCTCCCATTTCCACATAGGTTTAGCCATTTCCTGAGTTAGTCCGCTAGGCTTCTGATGCTCAGCCTTTACCTGCTGACAATTAGGACACTGTGCTACAAATGCGACTACATCTTTCTTCATTCCTGGCCACCAATATATCTCTTTTATGTCATGGTACATTTTGGTCGAACCCGGATGAATAGAGTAATGAGAGTAGTGTACCTCTGCCATAATCTGCCCGCGAAGACTTGTACATCTGGAATGCAGAGGCGACCTCTGTACCTCAAAACCCCATCTCTAGTTACTTCAAAAGCCGATAGTTCACCTTGTTGAGCTTTACCTCTGAGTTGTGCTAAGTGAGAATCCTCGTATTGCTGCTCTTTTACTTCTACCACTAGGG
>JACEIK010000506.1:134151-150465 GCA_018107945.1 Datura stramonium | reverse complement strand
TTGTAGATTAGCTTCCAAAAATTCCTTCTACCTGCAAAACAACACTAATCATGTTGGTTAGTATAAATTCACATTTACCTAAGAATCACATGAGAATGTAGACATAACAATAGATAAACAAGTAGAAATGAAGTATTTGAGTATCACTTGGGCATGAAATTCTGCCCAAGATCATCAGTCACCAAGGACGATTTGGATCCGTTTTGAACAATAACACCCCCATCGGCCGAGTCAACAACCGCACTCCCAACCTTGCAAGTCGATGTATGTCCTTTAAAAGATCCTTCTTTCCCTCATCTACACGGGACACACTCTTCATAGAGAGTCTACTAAGTGCGTCTTATACCATATTATCCTTCCCCAGATGATAAAGAACACTCATGTCATAATCCTTAAGTAGCTCCAACCACCACCTTTGCTGATGATTGAGATCCTTCTGCGTAAATACATATTGTAAGCTTTTATGGTCCATAAACACATCCACGTGGACTCTGTACAAATAATATCTCTATATCTTCAAGGAGAATACTACCACCACCAATTCAAGATCTGGGTCGGGTAATTCCTCTCCTGAACTTTCAGCTGCCTAGAAGCATATGATATAACTTTGTCATTCTACACCAATACACACCCAAGTCCAATCCTTGAAGCATCACTATACACCATGAACCCATTGGTACCCTCAAGAGGGTTAACACTGGTGCTGAGGTGAGTCGAGTCTTTAATTCTTGGAAGCTCTTCTCACAAGCATCCAACCATTTGAATTTCACCTTCTTTTGGGTCAATTTGGTCAAGGGTGTTACGATAGATGAGAAACCTTCAACAAATATCTGATTAGTATCCTACTAAGCCCAAAAAGCTCCGGATATCTAAAGGATTCACCAGTATAGGTCAATTCTTCACAGCTTCTTTTTTCTGAGAGTCCACTTGTATGCCCTCACTTGATAACACATGGCCCAAAAACGCCACTGAGTTCAACCAAAACTCGCACTTGCTGAATTTAGCATGTAGCTGGAGATCCTTGAGAGTCTGTAGTACCACCCTCAATTGAGCGGCATGATCCTCCTCGCTCCGAGAGTATATCAGGATGTCATCAATAAAGACAATCAAAAAAATATCCACATATGGATTGAACACCCTTTTTATCAAGTCCATAAAAGTTGTAGGAGCATTTGTTTGTCAAAAAGACATAACTACAAACTCATAATGACCATACCGCATCATGAGGGCTGTCATCAAGATATCGCTCTAATTCCAAGAATTCACAACCCGAACATAGGCCCCGATCGAGACACGGGATAAGGAACCTTGAGGGACTCCAAGTTGACCCATGTCATGAACATACATCTAACTCAATCAATTAAACAAAAGGATTGACATGATAGTCTTAGAGGAAGTCTTTAATAAGCATAACATCAGAAATACACGAATCTAAAGCTGAATACATTCTATTGTTGAAAAGCCTCTAAGTCTGATGAGTTAATGAGACAAGACCCCAACTAACTCTCTTATACTAAAACTGAAAGAACATTAATATCTGAAAGAAAATGGTCCTTGGAAGATGAGGACTCAGCACTAAGTTGGGTTCTATCTATGGAACTGGCTACTGATGAGGTTGAGGCTGAGTACCGGGGACCTGTATCATAAAATAATGTAGCATAGAGTATGCGGTCAGTACGAGGAATATACTGAGTATGCAAGGTAAGTAAACACTTACATAAATAAAATAATTTAAAATATGTATAACGTAAAACATAAACAAAGTAAGAGGCTAAAAGTAGGGCTTGCATTCTATTTTTCTCAAAACATGATCTCAATATAACATTACATCATAACAGAATCGATTGACCTAAAGCTAAAATCTGATAGTCATAAATAAAGTTGAACATTGGGTCAGACTTGCCTTAGAACATATATAGATATATATACAACATGAATGATAAACATGCATAATTTAAATTAGGAGGAATAATGGGAGACTCGTCTTTTAACTGACATACCACGATAGAGCTTACGTGGTCCACACTATCACACTCAAGAGGGTAGAGTCGTCCAAAGCCTTGTCAGGGCTAAGGACGATACCCTGATATCAATATCAAGCTCGTGGCCTAATCGGGGCAGGGGATAGCTCACATAGGAGGTTACAATGTAATCTGATCATACCTACGTTGGCGCATAGTTCTGAGGAATATGGTTTCCTGAATCATTGCCTACTCGGTGTTAGACACTACTCCCAAAAATATGCATATGCTCTCCATTATTTTTCAACGAAGCTGACCATCATCTATGACAAAGCTTAATAATCATGAATACATAAATCTAAATCACACATGAGGAGCCTTGGCTCAAACCATACCAAAACCATGTGGTAAGCTCCAAAACCATGTGGTAAGCTTAATTCGTAAAATCATAATCATACATGAACATATGGGCATTTCCCGATACTTTATCATGCTTGAAAATACATAATTCACCTGAAAACATGATCATAAACATGGTTAACTTGAAAACATTCTTTTCATCATCAATATCTCATCATACTAGAACATTCCTCATAAATCTCAACTTTCATGAACTTCCCATAAATGGTCATTTTAATTTATAAATATTGAAACATGATTTTTATTGAGAACATCGTAAAACTTGCCCATAAATCATAATTTGATAGTAGAAACTCATTTAAATCATACCCATATGGGGAATTAAGAATTTCATGCATTGGGTTAAAACCCCATAGAATTTACATAGGAATTTCCTTGAATTAAAGAAAAATTGGGCATGGGTGTAAACGGATTCACCCATTCATAACCCTACGTACCTAATTAAAGTTGATTCTTACACTTCTTTGAATGCCCAAAAAGAATTTGAGAAGAATTGGAAGGACTTAAGCTTGATCCCCTCTTTAACTATTTCCTAACTTTGCTTGAATGGGTTTAAAATAGGCTAGAATGACTTAACCTATCATAATACACCCTAAAAAAGGTTTACAATGACGTAGCATAGGACCTTAGAGTATAGAAATGACGAGAATACCCTTAATAACTTTGCAGAAAAATAACTGCTTGTGAATTCCCTGGAGGGAACTAACAAGTCATTTCTATCAGCCACGAGTCATTACATCAATCATTGGGTACACTATCGAAATCTCACTTGGAACTCATGACGAGTCAATATACAAGTTGTTACCGGTGAGCACGACTTATGGTTACCACTCGTTATCCCCACTGCTTCGACCCCATATCATTATTTACCTGATGACCACAATCCACCCAATGAATCATGGTGTCTGACCACGAATCGTTGGGTCTATCTGTCAGGTGCACTGCCACTCACACTTTCTCCCTTGAATTACCTTGGCCACGACTGACCTGATGAGTTGTGGGGCCTGACCACGACTCGTGGTCATTCCCGTGATGACCACCATCAACAATTCTTTTAACTCAAGCCTAGTACCTCACTACGAGTCACTACGAGTCACCTCATGACTCATGGTTTTCCTCATGGGTCACAAAATGACTTGTTTTGTGACCTAGTGTAGATTTTACCATTTTGTCTGTTTCAACTTTCGATTATGATCTTTGGTCTTCTAGGGTATAACTAAATTTAGTAGAGGTAGCCACGATTTTTGATGTTATCCGCAGCATGTATTGGTTATATGCATCTTATGCCTTATTCAATAGTAGACCCCATGTAGTAGAGTTTAGATTTTTGGGTGAGCTAGTCCTAGAGTGGAAGAGTAGTTTAGCTATGCCTGTATGTTGCTTCATTCCCTACCTTAAGGCTAGAAAGTTGATTCCTAAGGGTTGTGTTTACCATCTAGTTATGGTCAAGGATGCTATGTTTGAAAACCTGACTATCTAGTCAGTTCGTGTAGTGTGTGAGTATTCAAAGGTGTTTCCAGATGATTTACTAGGAATTCCTCCCGAGCGGGAAATCGATTTTGTTGTTGACCTTCTTCCCAATACGCACCCGATATCTATTCCTCCTTACAGAATGGCCCTAGCCGAGTTAAAGGAGTTGAAGGTTCAGTTGAAAGACCTCTTAGACAAGGGTTTCATCTGACCTAAAAAATCCCCATGGGGTGCATCAGTTCTCTTTGTCTGCAAGAAGGATAGTTCTCTTTGCATGTGCATTAATTATCGGCAATTGAACGAAGTTACCATCAAGAACATGTATCCTCTCCCCAACATTTATGATTTGTTTGACCAACTTTAGGGTGCTAAGTGCTTTTCTAAGATAGACTTCAGATCTAGATACCATCAGCTCAGGGTTCAGGAGAGTGACACTCTAAAGACAGCCTTTAGGACTCGGTATGGTCATTATGAGTTTGTAGTTATGTATTTTGGACTAACAAACGCCCCTGCAACTTTTATGGATTTGATGTACAGGGAATTCAAACCGTATCTCGATATGTTCGTGATTGTATTCATAGATGACATCCTTATATACTCTTGGAGCGAGGTGGAGAATGCCGCTCATCTGAGGTTGGTGCTACAGACTCTGAAGGATCGTCAGTTATGTGCTAAATTCAGTAAATGCGAGTTTTGGTTGAACTCTGTTGCATTTTTGGTTCATGTGGTATCGAGTGAGGGTTTAGAGGTGAATTCTCAAAAGATAGAAGCGGTGAAGAATTTTCCTAGACTAGTGAGTCCTTCGGACATCAAGAGTTTCTTAGGTTTTAGCTAGTTACTATCGAAGGTTTGTTGAAGGATTTTCGTCCATTGCAACACTGTTGACTAACTTGACCCAGAAAAACTAATGTTTCAATGGTCAGAGGCTTGTGAGAAGAGCTTCCAAGAGTTTAAGACTCGACTCACCTCTACATTGGTGGTTACCCTACCTGAGGATACCGATGGGTTTGTGGTGTATTGTGATGCTTTGAGGATCAACCTTGGTCGTATACTAATGCATCTCGGTAAAGTTATAGCGTATGCTTCCAGGCAGCTGAAAGTCCATGAGAAGAACTATCCGACTCATGACCTTGAGTTGACGGAGATAGTTTTTGCCTTGAAGATTTGAAGACACTATCTATATGAGGTCCATGTAGATGTGTTTATGGACCACAAGAGCCTACAGTACATGTTTACCCAGAAGGATCTAAATCTACATCAAAGGTTGTTGGAGCTACTCAAGGATTATGATATGATTGTCCTCTACCACCCGAGCAAGGCTAATATGGTGGCAGATGCTCTTAGTAGGCTTTCTATGGAGATTTTGTCCCAAGTAGATGAGGGGAGGAAGGAGCTGGTGAAGGATGTGCATCGGCTTGTATAGTTGGAACTTCATTTGATTGACTCAATCAATGGTGGAGTTATTATTAAGAATGGGTCAAAATCATCTTTGGTGACTGAAGTTAAAGCTAGAAAATACAAGGATCCTATTGTGGTAAAGTTGAAGGAAGTCGTTCAGAATCAGAAGGTAGAAGTCTTCTCCAAAGGGGGAAATTGGCTGCTTCGATGCTATCGCTTGTGTGTTCCGGGTGTTGATAATGTGAGAGATCGGATGTTGCACGAGGCCCATGGTTTCAGATACTCTATATATTCAGGTGCCACCAAGATGCACCGTAACCTATGGGAAGTCTATTGGTGGAGTGGAATGAAGAAGGACATAGAAGAATTTGTGGCTAAGTATCCAAATTGTCAACATGTGAAAGTGGAACATCAAAGATTGGGAGGTGTGCTTCAAGACATTAGTATCCCTACTTGGATGTGGGAAGAGATCAATATGGACTTCATTATAGGGTTTACTCACACTCGTTGACAATATGACTCTATTTGGGTGGTTGTGGACTAGTTGATTAAGGCAGCCCATTTTTTTCCAGTCAAAACTACCGATTCAGCGAAGGATTATGCTAAGTTATACATTCGGGAGTTAGTTTGGTTGCATGGAGTTCCCTTGTCCATCATATAAGATAGAGGTACTTAGTTTACCTCCTAGTTTTAGAGGTCGTTTCAAAAAGAACTTACTCAGGTAAATCTTAGCACAGCCTTTCACCTACAAATGGATGGTTAGGCGAGAAGACTATTTAGACTCTTGAGGATATGGTGAGAACATGCATGATTAATTTTAAGGGTAGTTGGGATGATCATTTACCTCTCATTGAGTGTTCATATAACAATAGCTATCATTCTAGCATTTAGATGGCTCTATTTGAGGCTCTCTATGGGTGGAGATGTAGACCGCCTATTGGTTGGTTTGAGGTTGGTGAAGCTACATTGATAGGTCCAGATTCAGTCCATGAGGCTATGGAAAAAGTTCAGCTTATAAGGGACAAGTTGAAAACAGCTCAAAGTCGCTAAAATTCCTATGTGGATGTAAGGAGGAGAGAACTTGAGTTTTAAATCGATGATTGGGTGTTTCTAAAGGCGCCTCCCTTGAAGGGACTAATGAGATTCGGAGAGAAAGGGAAACTCAGTCCCCGCTACGTTGTTCTGTACCAGATTTTAAAATGGGTCGGCAAGGTAGCATATAAGTTGGATTTGCCATCAGAATTAGCTTCAGTTCATCCATTTTTCCATGTATCGCTCTTAAAGAAGTGTTTGGCCAATCCAACACTGGTTGTTCTGGTGGACAGTATTGGTTTTAACGATAGCCTTGGCTATTAGGAGGTTCCGATGGAGATACTTGATCGTTAGTTTCGGAAGCTAAGAAACAAAGAGGTAGCCTCAATCAAAGTTTTATGGTTGAATCAGCATGTTGAGGGAGCTACATGGGAAGCCGAAGACGATATGATGGCTAAATACCCACATCTATTCCCTTCTGGCTTATTTTCAACTTGAGGTATTAGTTTCCTCCTTAGTACCCTATTCAGTTTCATGTTCATCTCATATGCCCTAGTTTATTTCAATTCAATGAATGCATGTGTGAATAAGGAACTTAGTTTAGTCATGTATTCCAATTCGGAACCAGTCATTCCATCAATTTTCAGCTTGTATGTTTAGTATTTGAGTATGATGATTGCATTTCTCTGTTTCTCAGTATGATTTTCAACATTTGAGGACAAATGTTCCCAAGGGGGAGATATTGTAATACCTCGAAAATCCTAAGATTAGACCCAGGTGTTGAAATGGAGAAAAACAAAATTTCCTACACCAGGTCACAGGACGAGTCATCCAGTGACCTGTCAGGATCACCACTAGTCGTTAACTGACTTGTAGGGAGGGGTTTGTCCATGATTGGAATTTTCAAATTTTGGGTGACCACGAGTCATGGTTATCACCACGATTCATTAGGTCAACCGTGGTTTGACGGATGAAGGAAAATGAGTAGTGTACCTAATGGGTCATCACCACGAATTGTTGGTTACACGACGAGTCGTGGTGTCCCCCATGGTGACCAAGAAAGGCATGTTCCTAGTTTTGATCATGAGAAGATGACCTCGAGTCATGGTCATTGAGCATGACTCATCCAATCCCTTGTTGGCACTGGCAGCGTGCAATTTCCTGTGTATTTATTAAGGTTTTTTTGTAATTCCTAAGTTCCTAAGGCGTAAACTACGTTGTTTTAAGCTTAGAATAGAGTGTTTTAAGAGAGGTAAGTTCATTATAGGCTTATTCACTTCCATGAATGCAAGTCTAGAAGTTCCTAAGAGTGATCAAGCCTAAATTCCTCAAGCTCTTCCTCAAATTCTGATTGGGCAATCACGAAAATTGTGAAATCAGATTTCTACAGGTATGTAAAGCTATGAATGGGTGCAATTTTCCACACCCATGCCCAATTCTCTCTCAGTTCATGAAAATTCTAATTGATGAATCTATGGGGTTTTTACCCAATGTTTGAAATTCCTAAGTATTAATCATGGGTATGATCTAAGCATATTTCTAATGTTGAGTAATGATTAATGGGCAGATTTTACAATATTTTCAATTATAAATTATGTTTTAAAATTTTATAAATTATGATGCCCATCCATGAAAGTTCACGAAAGTCGATATCTATGAAATATGTATTCAAGCATGACTTCTGAAGAAAGTATGATTTCGAACTACCCATGTCTATGTTCATATTTTCGAATGATCAAGTCTATGTCAAGCATGTTTAAGTATTGGGAAAGCCCATACTATCATGTATGTTTTCATGAATTTATCTAAACTTCATGTATTAGCTTATGGCTTGGATATTGGAGTCTAGACTCCCACTATTTTTAGCTTGTGGTATGGTTTGAGCCAAGGCTCCTCATGTTATGATTTCAGATTTGTGTATGCATGTTATGAGTCAGCTTCGTCATTAGACAAAGTTTAGCTTCATCAATAAATGATGGAGAGTCTATGCATATTTTTGGGAGTAGTGTCTAGCATCGAGTAGGCTAAGGGTCAGTCAACCCTATGCCTCAGAACTATGCACCAACGTAGGTATGTTTAGACTATTTGGGACCTCCCTTGTGAGCTTCCCCTACCCCCAAGGGGCCTTCAACTTCATATCGATATCATGGTAGCGTCCTTAGCCCTGGAAAAACATTGGACGACTCTGCCGACTTGAGTGTGATAGTTGGGACCACGTAAGCTCTATCATAGTAATGTCGGTTATATGATGAGTCTCCCATTGTTTCTCATGGTTTCAGTTATACATGTTCAATAGTCATGATATTATGTTTTCAGCAGGTTTAAACCAATGTTTAGTTTTACTTATGATTATCAGTTTTTTCAGCATTGGGTCATTTGATTCAGTTATGATATTTTGTTATGTTCATATCATGATTTTAGAATATAGCATGCAAGCCCTACACTTAGAATCTTACCTTGATTATGTTTTATAGTATGCATGATTTATGATTTTACTTACTTAGCAGTTTTACTTACCTTGAATACTTGGTACATTCCACGTACTGATTGCATACTCTATGTTGTGTCATTTTGTGATACAAGATCCGATATGCAGGCTTAGTCCCACCGCTAGTCAAATTTTCAGAGTTAGCATTTCTCAATCTCAGTTGGTGAGTCCTCATCTTTCAAGGGTCCTTCTTATTAGTTATATTTCATATTTCCAATTTCAGACTTTAGTGAGTTAGTTGGAGTGTTATCCTATCAACTCTTTAGCATTAGAGGCTTTTCAAATACAATATGTATTCAGATTCAGACTTATGTATGTATTTAGATGTTATGTTATGTTCAGACTTCCACTATGTTAATTATTTTGATCTTCCGCTTTATTTGTATGAGATAGATGTTATGTTCATGCTACGGGTCGACTTGGAGCCTCTTGGGGTTGTTTTTCACATGTCTCGATCCGGGCCTATGTTCGGTTCGTGACAGTATCAACTTCTAGCCTATTAGTAGCCAATTAACATGAATCATAAAATTCTCAATCTCAATCAAAAGAACGTTTTAAGCTTATAATGTAAATCAAATCACAACAATCAATAAAATCATGTCCATACTGAAGTACAACTGTATAGACTTATACCTCATCAGCCTCTCACTCAGTATCAACCTAATCACACATCTGTCATACATTATATACACACATATCATTGGGCAATATTTCCTCCTATCCAGTCATTACTTATAAGGGATTATAGAAATCCATGTACTGTACCGGTTTGGTATCCACTCCCACTCATCTTCTCGTTTGGATGCTTATTATACCCCGTAAGCCCAAAGATCAGACCCAAGAGTTGAAATGGAGAAAAACTAACATTTGTCACCATATCACAGGATGGGTCGTTAGGTGTCCCGTGAGGAGGGACCATGAGTCATGGGGTGACTCGTGGTCAAGGAAATAGAAATGTAATCTGGAGGGGTCACCACGGGCATGACATGGAGTCATGGTTAGGCCACATGACTGTGGGGTCACCCGTTGTCTTGAATGGAAGTTGGTAAGGAAATTTTGGATAGTGGGGATCACGAGTGGTGACCACGAGTCATGGTCAGCCACCACGATTCGTGGGGTCCCTTGTGGGGTCCCCTGATGGATTTTGGCAGTGTACTTGATGGTTTGGAGCCACGAGTCATGGCACCTGGGGACGAGTCATCCAGTCCCTTGTGGGGACTGGCAGCCAGCAAAATCATGCTATTTAAATAAGGGTCTTTTCATAATTCCTATGCTCTAGGGTCCTAAACTACATCGTTTTAGGCTATGAAAGGTGGGTTTAAGAGGATAAAACCATCCTAAACTCTTCATTCATGCATGCAAAAGAATAGAAGAGTGATAGAGATGTAATCAAAAGGTGATTCAAGGTTTTCTCCTTCAATTTTCTTTTGGGCAATCAAGGGAGAGTAAGATTCATCCTCTAGCAGGTATGTAGGGTCATGAATGGGTGGTTTCTTCCATACCCATCCCTAATTCTTCTCTACAAACTATGAAACTATATGATGTATCTATGGAGTTTTCATCCAAATGCATGAATTATCTATTTCTATACATGGGTATGAGTTGATTATGATTCTATTATTGAATTATGAAGCATGGGAAAGTTTTACAATTTCCATTAAAAATCATGTTTCTAGTCTTATGAATTTTAAAGCCCATTGATAAGATGTTCATGAAAAGTGAGATTTGTGATGTATATGTGATAATGATGAGATATTATGGAGAAAAGTATGACTTGAAGCTACCCACATTTATAATTATGTTTTCGATGAGAATTGATTATTTTTAAGTATGATAAAGCTTTGGACAAGGCCCACATGTTGAGTATAAAATGATGATTTTTTGCCGAATTGAGCTTACCACATTGTTTTGGAGAGAAGAATCCCAATTCTATATTATTATCTTGTGGTATGTTTTGAGTTAAGTTTTCCTATCAATAGCTTACCACATGGTTTTGGAGCAAAGGCTCCCAATATGTTTTTAGCTTGTGGCACATTTTGAACTAAAAGCTTCTCATATGCATGAATTCACACTTGAGATGTATTTGATCATTGAGATTCGAAAATAAATGATGTTGAGCTTAATTATAAATGAACGATATAGAGCATAGGCATGTTTTTGGGAGTATGGTCTAGCACCGAGTAGGCTATAGGTCGATCACCCTATGCCTAAGAACAATGTGCCAATGTAGGTTTATACTATATTATATGATTTGGGACCTCCCTTGTGAGCTTCCCTTGCCCGAATGGGCCTTCAACTTGATATCGATATCATGGTAGCGTCCTTAGCCCTGACAAGATTTTGCACGGCTCTGCCCACTTGAGTGTAATAGTCGGGACTATGTAAGATCTATTGTGGTATGTCGATTAAAAGACAAGTCTCCCATTATTCCTCATAATTTCAGATATACATATTCATTACTTATGAGATTTATGTAAATGTAGTTCTAAAGCAGGTTTGACTCAATGTTCAGCTTTTACTTATAAATGTCAAAATTTAGCTTTGAGTCAATCGATTCAGTCATAAGGTTATGAAGTTATGTTGTGTCACGTTACGAAGAGATCATGATTTTAGGAAAAATGCATGCAAGCTCCACTCTCAGTTTACTAAAGTTTATGTTTTAAATAATGCATTGTATTTAAATGATTTTTACTTATGTTAGCGGTTTTACTTACCTTACATACTCGATACATTCCATGTATTGACCACATACTTTCTATGTTATATCGTTTCATGGTACAGGACCCGACTCTCAACTTCAGCCCCGCTCTTAGTTAGCTCGTTAAAGTTAGCGTTTCCTTGTTGGTGAGTCCTCACTTTTTAGGACTAGACTATTCATCTTTTCATTATGTAGTTCAGTTTCATCTTGTTGATTTAGTTGGGGTCTTGTCCCATCAACTCATCATGTTTAGAGGCTATTCAGACATATATATGTATTCAGCTTCGGATTTTAAATTCATATGATACATTCAAGTTAGACTTTCGCTATGATTGTATTGTTGATTATTCAGTTTCTTGATTGAGTTAGGCGTATGCTTATGACATGGGTTGACTTGGGTTCTCTCAGGGCTCCTTGTCCCATGTTACAATTCGGGCCTCCATTTATGTCGTGAGAAATTTTGTATTAGAGCATTAGGTTTTTAAGTGTCCTAGGGTGTCCGAAAGCCTCGTTGAGTAGAGTCTATTTCATGGGTGTGAAGCACTCCATGCTTATGACGAAGAGGCTACACGATGTTTAGGAAATGTTCTCTTCTTTCATTATCTATGTCGTATGATGAAAAGTCTTTTCTATCCTCCTAATTCGTGCTATTCGTGATTGCAGAATCATGGCTCCTCGAAGGACGAGTGGAAGGAGGAATGGAGATGGTGAAGGAGACGAGGATGGAAATGGTCATGGGCATCAGCAAGCCCTACCAGTTCAGGAGCCCCAAGCACCGAAGCCAGCTGCCCATGCTGAGTTCTGGGCCGCTATTCAGATTCTTGCACAGGCCTTGACCGCTCAGATCAATCAGCAGGCTGTTGCGCATGTTTAGAAAAATAGCAACGCAGTGGAAGCTTGAGTTAGAGACTTCTTGAGGATGAACCCACCGAAGTTCCTTGGGTCCAAGGTGGATGAGGATCCACATGGGTTCGTAGACGAGATTGTCAAGATCATCCAAGTCATGGGGGTGAATGGGGTTGTGTGCGTCGAGTTGTACTCTTATTAGTTAAAATGTGTCGCGCATATCTGGTTTCTCCAATGGAAGGATAGCAGGGTCGTAGGGGCAGGTCCGATCACTTGGGAAGAGTTCCATGTTGCATTTCTAGACCGATTCTTCCCTCATGAGATGAGGGAGATGAAGACAGCTGAGTTCGTTAATTTGAAGCAAGGGAGAATGACTGTACAAGATTATGCCGTTGAGTTCACTCCCCTATAGAAATATTCCCCAGAGTTGGTAGCCTATCAGAGGATGCGGGTGAGTAGATTTGTCCATGGAGTAGTGGGCTATTTGGACTAGGATTGTAGGATCGCTATGCTCCATTAGGATATGGATTTCCAACGGATAATGTTGTATGCCCAGCAGATGGAGGCGGTGCATACGAGAGATAGGGAGGCCAAGAGGGCCAGAACCGAGGACCACAAATTCTCTCAGTAGAGGTTCGGTGGTAGGCACCGACAACAGACCCACAAGATATCATCAGCCCCAGCATCATCAACATTGGGTGTGCCATCAAGACCTAGACATAATCAGAGAGGGCAAGCATCAGTCTTGATGGGTCAGAGCAGCAGACCCGCAGATTATAGCATCCCAGCTTGTCGCAGATGTGATGGGGGGCACACAAGCCAGTCCTTGGCAGGTTCAGGTTCTATTTTTGGCGTGGGCAGCCCGGGCGCATGCTTAGAGATTTTCCAGCAGTGAGATAGGATCAGGTTGTGGGCCGAGGCCTAGCTTCTAGTTCTGCAGCCCCTCCCGCATGCACAACACACCAGGGGCCATCTACTAGAACAACTAACAGTCAGCGCCAGAGTAGATTCTATGCTCTAGCATCTTTTCTGGACCAGGAGATCTCCACGAATGTGGTCACTTGTATGTTGCAAATTTTCCGTATTGATGTTTATGCTTTGCTAGATCTGGAGGATACCTTGTCTTTTGTGTCACCTTATGTAGCCAGTAGCTTTGGAGTTAGTCCCGAAGTCTTGTCAGAAACCTTCTCAGTTTCTACTCCAGTAGGTGACTCAATAATAGCTAGACGAGTGTATAGAGGTTTCCCACTCTCAGTTCTTCATAAGGTCACCTCAGCAGATTTGATAGAGTTATCCATGACCGATTTTGATGTTATTCTCGACATGGATTGGTTATTTTCATGCTATGCTTTAGTTAATTGTAGAACTCGGGTAGTAGAGCTCATATTTCTGGGTGAGCCAGTCTTAGAATAGACGGGTAGTTCAGTTGTTCCAGTAGGTCATTTCATTTCCTACCTTAAGGCCAGGAAGATGATTTCTAAGGGTTGCATGTATCATCTAGTTAGGGTTAAGGATGTTGAGTCTGAGACCCCGACTATCCAGTCAGTTCCAGTAGTACATGAGTATCCAGAGGTCTTTCCTAATGATTTTCCAGGTGTTTCTCCCGAGCGGGAGATTGATTTTGGTATTGACCTTCTACCCGACACGCAACTTATATATATTCCTCCCTATAGAATGGATCCATCCAAACTAAAGGAGTTGAAAGAATAGTTGAAGGACTTGTTAGACAAGGGTTTCATTAGACCGAGCAAGTCTCCATAGGGTGTACCAGTTTTCTTTGTCCGAAAGAAGGATGGTTCTCTTCGCATGTGTATTGATTATCGACAATTGAAAAAAGTCACCATCAAGAACAGGTATCCTTTACCTAGGATCGATGATTTGTTTGACTAGCTTCAGGGTGCCAAGTGCTTCTCAAAATAGATCTCTGGTCCGGGTATCATCATCTCAGAGTTTGGGAGAGTGATATCCCGAAGACAGCTTTTAGGACGCGGTATGGCCATTATGAGTTTATAGTCATGTCTTTTGGGCTAACGAATGCTCTTGCAGTTTTCATGGACCTAATGAATAGGGTGTTCAAGAAATATCTAGACATGTTCATGATCGTGTTCATTGATGACATCCTTATATACTCTCGGAGCGAGGAGGAGCATGCTGCTCATTTGAGAGTAGTGCTTCAGACTCTCAAAGATCACCATTGCATCCCAAGTTCAACAAGTGTGAGGTTTGGTTGAACTCCGTAGAATTTTTGGGCCATGTGGTGTCAAGCGGGGGCATAAAGGTAGATTCTCAGAAAATCGAGGCAGTGAAGAATTGGCCTAGACTAGTGAATCCTTCAGATATTCGGAGTTTCTTGGGCCTAGATGGTCATTTATGGAGATGTTTTTAAGGATTTTCATCGATTGCAGCACCTTTGACCTAGTTGACTCAGAAGAACGTAAAGTTCCAATGGTCGGAGGCTTGTGAGAAGAGCTTCCATGAGTTGAAGACTCGACTCATTACCGCATCGGTGTTGACCATACCCAAGGGTATGGATGGTTTTGTGGTGTATTGTGATGCTTCAAGAATCGGACTCAATTTTGTATTGATGCAGCAAGGGAAGGTGATAACATATGCCTCTAGATAGTTGATGATCCATGAGAAGAATTACCCGACCCATGATCTAGAGTTGGAAGCGATAGTATTCGCATTGAGGATATGGCGAAATTACTTGTATGGGGTCCATGTGGATGTGTTTATGTACCACAAGAGCTTACAATATGTGTTCACACAGAAGGACCTCAATCTACGGTAAAGGAGGTAGTTAGAGCTACTCAAAGACTATGGTATAAGTGTTCTTTGCCATCCGGGTAAGGCTAATGTGGTGGGGGACACACATAGTACACTCTCGATGGAGAGTATGTCCCATGTGGATGAAGGAAAGAAAGAGCTGGTGAAAGATGTGCATCTTCTTGCAAGGTTAGGAGTTAGGTTGGTTGACTCTACCGATGGCAGTGTTGTTGTTCAAAGAGGATCTGAATCCTCCTTGGTGACTGATGTGTAGGCTAGACAAGACGAGGACTTGATTTTGGCAAAGTTTAAGGAAGCTGTTTGAAGTCAAAGGGTAGCGGTCTTCTCCCAAGGGGGATATGGTGTGCTTCGGTACCAGGGTCTCCTATTCATTCCAGATGTTAATGATTTGGGGAGCTGGATATTGCTTGAGGCCCATGGATCTATATATTCCATCCATCTGGGTACCACCAAGATGTGTTGTAGATTTATGAGAAATCTAGTGGTGGGATGGAATGAAGAAGGATATCGCAGAATTCATAGCTAAGTGTCCGAACTGTCAGCAAGTAAAGGTAGAGCATCAAAGGCCGGGAGGAGTACTTCAGGATATTAGCATTCCGACTTGAAAGTGGGAAGAGATTAACATGGATTTTATAATAGGGCTACCTTGTACTCGCTGACAATATGATTCCATTTGGGTTGTGGTAGACAGGTTGACCAAGGCTGCACATTTGCTACTGGTGAAAATCGCAAACACAACAGAGGATTACACCAAGCTATATATCCGGGAGTTGGTTCGATTGCATGGAGTGCCCTTGTTCATCATTTTAGACCAAGGTACTCAACTTACCTCTCATTTTTGGAGGTCTTTTCAAAAAGGGCTTGGTACGCAGGTTAAACTCAACACAGCATTTCACCCGCAAATGGATGGTCAAGCAGAACGGACAATACAGAATCTCAAGGATATGTTGGGAGCATAGATGGACTTCAACGGTAGTTGGTATGATCACTTGCCTCTGATCGAGTTCGCCTACAATAATAGTTATCACTCTAGCATTCAGATGGCACAATTTGAGACTCTTTATAGGCGTTGATCACGGGAAATAATATAGGTCCCGTGACACGCTTTATAGCATAATTTAGTCGTGTTGTCCAAGCTATTTGATACATTTTCATGTGATTTTATATAAAAGTGAGGATATGTGCTAACCAACATGATTAGCCTTTGTTTTGTA
>JACEIK010000506.1:86036-126898 GCA_018107945.1 Datura stramonium | reverse complement strand
AATGGGTAGTTAGAGGAATGGGTCCTGTCCCTGTGGGTTCGACATTCCGGTTCTTAAAAAGAGCCACTATATTACTTGCACGACCCGTACACTTGCGGGCACGTCAGGCGTAGATGTAGATTTCCCATTGGATGGTTTGGGGCTGGTGAGGCAACTATGATAGGACCAGATTCAATTCATGAGTCTATGGTGAAGGTTCAGTTGATAAGGGATAGGCTAAAACCCACTCAGAGTCGTCTAAAGTCCTATGCGGACGTGAGAAGAAGAGAGTTGGAATTTGCAGTCGATGACTAGGTATTTTGAAGGTATCTCCCATGAAGGGAGTGATGCAGTTTGAAAGGAAAGGAAAACTCAGTCCCCGCTATGTTGGTCCTTACCAGATCGTGAGAAGAGTTGGTAAGGTAGCGTATGAGTTAGAGTTGCTCTCAGAGTTGTGTTTTGTGCATCTTGTGTTTCACATATCGCTTTTGAAGAAGTGTTTGGGTAATCAAGCTTTAGTTGTCCCGGTGGACAGTGTTGC
Organism: Datura stramonium; assembly: GCA_018107945.1. Lineage (NCBI taxonomy): Eukaryota > Viridiplantae > Streptophyta > Magnoliopsida > Solanales > Solanaceae > Datura > Datura stramonium. The sequence goes on along the minus strand of JACEIK010000506.1, from coordinate 126,378 downwards.
TGTAAAAGATAGCCTTAGCTATGAGAAGGTTCCAGTGGAAATACTGGATCGACAGGTTTGAAGGCTAAGGAACAAAGAAGTAGCTTCAGTTAAAGTGTTATGGAGGAATTAGCTTGTTGAAGGAGCTACGTGAGAGGCCGAAGCGGATATGATGGCTAGATACCCACATTTATTCTCTACCGGCTCAGTGACAGTTTGAGGTATCAGTATTGACCTAAAGCTACATTTAGTTTCATGTACAGTTCATGCACGCAAGTTTCTTTTATGTATGTGGATATATGTTTGATTCGTGAATTTAGTTCAGCTGTGTATTTTGAATCAGAGGTTGTCATTCTGTCAGTTCTCGATTTACATTATCCGTATTTAATTTTGATAATTGCATATCTCTACTTTTCTATGTGTTTTCAAAAATTCGAGGATGAATTTTCCAAGGGGATATATTGTTATACCCCGGAAGCCCAAAGATCAGACCTGGAGTTGAAACGGAGAAAAACTAAAATTTGGCACCAGATCACAGGATGGGTCATTAGGTGACCGGTGATGAGGGACCATGAGTCGTGGGGTGACTCATGGTCAAGGAAGTAGGATTATAGTCTGAAGGGGTCACCACTGGCACTATCACGAGTCATTGTCAGGCCACATGAATCGTGGGGTCACCCGTGGCCTAGAATGGAAGTTGGCAAGGAAATTTTGGACAGTGGGGATCACGGGTGGTGACCAAGAGTCGTGGTTAGCCACTATGATTCGTGGGGTCCCATGATGGATTTTGGTAGTGTACTTGAAGGTTTGAGGCCACGAGTCGTGGCACCTGGGGACGAGTCGTCCATTCCCTCGTGGGGACTGGCAGCCAGCAAAATCATGCGATTTAAATAAGGGTCTTTTCATTATTCCTATGCTCTAGGGTCCTAAACTACGTCATTTTGGGCTATGAAAGGTGGGTTTAAGAGGGAAAAACCATCCTAAACTCTTCATTCATGCATGCAAGAGAATAGAAGAGTGATAGAGATGTAATCAGAAGGTGATTCAAGGTTTTCTCCTTCAATTTTCTTTTGGGCATTCAGGAGAGAGTAAGATTCAGCCTCTAGCAGGTATGTAGGGTCATGAATGAGTGCTTTCTTCCACACCCATGCCTAATTCATCTCTACAAAGTATGAAACTCTATGATGTATCTATGGAGTTTTCATCCAAATACATGAATTATCTATCTCTATACATGGGTATGAGTTGATTATGATTCTATTATTGAATTATGAAGCATGGGCAATTTTTACAATTATTTCAATTAAAAATCATGTTTATAGTCTTATGAATTTTAAATCCCGTGGATAAGATGTTCATGAAAAGTGAGATTTGTGATGTATATGTGATAATGATGAGATATTATGGAGAAAAGTATGACTTGAAGCTACCCATATTTATAATTATGTTTTCGATGAGAATTGAGTATTTTTAAGTATGATAAAGCTTTGGACAAGCCCCTCATGTTGAGTATAAATGATGATTTTTTCCGGATTAACCTTACCACATTGTTTTGGAGCGAAGACTCCCAATTTTATATTCTTATCTTGTGGTATGATTTGAGTTAAGTCTTCCTATGCATAGCTTACCACATGGTTTTGGAGCAAAGGCTCCCAATATGTTTTTAGCTTGTGGCACATTTTGAACTAAAAGCTTCTCATATGCATGAATTCACACTTGAGATGTATTTGATCATTGAGATTCGAAAATAAATGATGTTGAGCTTAATTATAAATGAACGATATAGAGCATAGGCATGTTTTTGGGAGTATGGTCTAGCACCGAGTAGGCTATAGGTCGATCACCCTATGCCTAAGAACAATGTGCCAATGTAGGTTTATACTATATTATATGATTTGGGACCTCCCTTGTGAGCTTCCCTTGCCCGAATGGGCCTTCACCTTGATATCGATATCATTGTAGCGTCCTTAGCACTGCAAGATTTTGGACGGCTCTGCCCACTTGAGTGTAATAGTCGGGACCACGTAATCTCTATCATGGTATGTCGGTTAAAATATGAGTCTTCCATTGTTCCTCATGATTTCAGATATGCATATTCATTACTTATGAGATTTTTGTAAATGCTTGTTCTAAAGCAGGTTTGACTCAATGTTCAGCTTTTACTTGTAAATGTCAGAATTCATCTTTGAGTCAATCGATTCAGTCATGATGTTATGAAGTTGTGTTGTGTCACATTATGAATAGATCATGATTTCAAGAAGAATGCATACAAGCCCTACTCTCAGTTTATTGAAGTTTATGTTTTAATTAATGCATTGTATTTTAATGATTTTTACTTACTTTAGCGGTTTTACTTACCTTGCATACTCGGTACATTCCACGTACTGACCGCATACTTTCTATGATGTATCGTCTCATGATTCAAGACCCGACTCTCAGCTTCAGACCCGCTCTTAGTCAGCCCGTCAGAGTTAGCGCTGCCTTGTTTGTGAGTCCTCATCTTTCGAGGACTAGACTATTAAGTTTTTCTTTCTGTGGTTCAGTTTTAGCTTGTTTAGTTAATTGGGGTCTTGTCCTATTAACTCATCATGTTTAGAGGCTATTCAGACATATGTATGTATTCATCTTCGGATTTTATATTCTGATGTTACATTCAAGTTAGGCTTCCACTATGATTGTATTGTTTATTATTCAGTTTCTTAATTGAGTTAGACGTATGCTTATGCCATGGGTTGACTTGGGGTCTCTCAAGGCTCCTTATCCCATGTTACGATCCGGGCCTCCGTTCGGATCGTGACAACATTCCCCTCAAACATGAACCCCTTATATAATAATCGCTCATTTGGATTCTCCTCTTTGACTCGAACCATTCATCATAGAATAATAGGTATTGTCATTGAACATCACACAACCGCTCGTGCAGATTCTCCATTGGGACTCGAGCCACTCATCTCGGAATAATGTTATATTATTCAATCATTATCGATGCATTTAATTATGCTTCCTATTCAATCATCACACATTCAACAAATGATAAGTACACATTGATTATCATAATTGCACTTCAAAATCATCATTCATATTCAGAGACTTAACACTTCACAATTATTCACATAGTCTTTTCAAGTCACACTATAAATCACAAATTATGTTTACCAACCATTCAATCATGCTCATCAAATCATATTACATACTAGAGACTAAACAAACTCTAACTCCAAGTAAACATTAACCTACCTCAATGGAGGACTCGAATGCGCAAGCTACACTGCAAAGCTTTTCCTTTGCTCAACATCTCAGAACGCTCAAGGTCTAGTGATAAGGGGCATATTTATATGCCAAATCGATACTCAAATGTATAGATTTTGCCTTGTTTGTCTAATAATGTGTGTACATTCTCATGTAAATTGTACGGTGTGTACATTCTCATGTAAATTATGCGGAAGTGTGATTTTATACTAACCAACATGATTAGCGTTGTTTTGCAGGAAAACATGCTTTTGATAAAGAAAAATGACACGTTGGGAGAAATCGGCGATGCACTCGGGAACGAAAGCGCGAAGCGGTTGGATGAGCAAGGGAAACAAGGGCCTGCGATGGAGCTGTGACACGCTGCCATCGCGGTTGCATTCTTCTTGGGAATTAAAATTGCAAGAAATTCCAGTGAGGGTCCGCGATCAGGCCGTGCCACGTTGGGATTAATTTCCAGACCTGCATTTCCGTAGAGGGCTCGCGATTGCACCGCGTGGCACGCTGGCTATGCTCCGCGATGCATGCCGTGCCACGCCGGGAAGCAACTTACCTGGCGGACAATTTCCAGAGAGCTTCAGCACCGTGTCACGGAGGCAGTGCTCCGCGATGCACTCCGCGACACGCTGCTTGTTATTCCGGGAAAATTTATCCCTAGATAAATAGAACACTTAGGTTCATTTTTAATTATTCTGACTTGGTGGAGCAAGAACGTGGGTTACAGGCAGTTTTGAGGACGAAAATTTTTAAGGTTTTCTATCCCTTTCTTCTTCCTTTCAATTGTTTGCATAATTTCCATTCATTTAACGATGATCAATCCACAAATGAGTGGCTAATTCTCTTTCTTGCTGAGGTTATGAACTTGGTGTTGAAATGTAATTATTGAATGGCTGGTTTATTTCATCTTTTCTCTCTATGGTTGTTCTATTTAATTCTTGTTCTTACTACGTTAATATCTGGCCAATGTTAATGTAAATCCAAAAGTCCGGTTTCACCCGAGAGGGCAAGAAACTGGAAAGTTGTGAATTAATAGGATATGATCTTTTCTTGATTTGGGAAAATTGAGAATTGATTTACCTTCAGGATAGAAATATACCTGAAAGTCGTATTAGTCATGTGTGGAATCGGTTTTGTATAGCTAGAGCTTGAATTTCTTCTTATCACGAAAATGTAGGTGGAAGGTTCTTGATTCTTAAGTTGGGTTAAATACGAGAGTTTTAATCCATATGCATAAGTTCCGACTAGCAACCGGAGGAAAAGATAAACCATGTACATCAATAGTTCGTTTCTTTACATGTTCTTTGTAAATTTCAGCATGCTCACATTCATAGTTCAGACTCAACTATATAGATATCTTAGTTTAGTATAAAAATATATTTTCCAAAACACACAAACTTTTCTTTACACTGTTGTCTTCATTGTTGTAGTTGTAGTAAATTAACACTTTAAAAAGGTTTCACCCTGCATTCCTGTTCCTGTGGGTTCGACATTCCGGTTCTCTAACAGAGCCACTATATTACTTGTACGACCCGTACACCTGCGGGCTCACTGCTTTTGGCGCCGCTGTGTGGGAATAGGCAATTGGTGAAATTTTAATTTTTATTTTACGTGTTAGTTTGCTATTTCAATATTTTAGTGTTGACAACTTGGTCTTAGCCTGTATTTTGCAGAAAATAGATTCTGTTGAACACTGGCAAGAGACAAAGGTTTGGTGGATCCATCCTTAGGAGCCGGAAAGACAGTATCATCGCCAACGGAGAGAAGCTCTAGGAGAAAGTTGCAAATGCTCAGACAAACTATTATGGAGCAACCGCAGAATCCACCAATCGTGCGGGCAGTACTAGTGCCCGAGGAATTAGCAACCAGGCCGGTTCGCGATGTGGCAATCCCACATGCTAGTAATGTTACATCTAGCATTCGCAAACCTGAGCCAGGAGGGAGGTTCGAGCTTAAACAGAATATGGTGCAATTGCTGCACACAAGCGGGTAACATGTGTCTCCTCACGAGGATCCACAAATGTTATCTTCAGAACTTTCTGGAGATAAGGACACTTACATCCCCGCTGAGTGTCAACAGTCGCCGCTTACACTTTTCCCATGTTCACTTTTGGGAGATGCCAAGAGGTGGCTGAAAGCTGAGCCACCAAACTCTATCACCTTCATGGATGATCTTTTAAAGAAGTTCTTGATCCTGATCTTCCTCCGGTAAACAGCAAGGCTTAGAAGTCAAATTCTGAGTTTTAAACAAAGGAAGGAGAGAATCTGTATCAAGCCTGGGAGAGATTTAAAATCATTGTTGAGACTGTCCTCATCACCATCAGTCAAATGATGCTGGTGCACACTTTTATAGAATGTTTGGAACCCCACACAAAAATTCTTGGCTGGATTCGGCATCCGGGACAAGCTTTAGAAAAGACTGTGAGGAGCTGTATATTTTGCTTAATCGTATTGCAGGAAATCCGGAGTGGAATGTGACTCTTCAAGGGAGGAGCAAGAAAGCAGCTGAAGTCTTGGAAGTGGATGGGCTTTCATACTATCGCCGCATATAGCTGCCTTGCAGAATCAATTGAACACCCACTTCGGCAACATGAACTTGAGCCAGCCTCAAGCCCCAGTGAATGCAGTGCAGCAGATTTGGTGTGAAGTGTAAGTGGAGCATGAACACCAGCTGAGTGTTGTGGAGCAAATCCAGACTGGGTGAACTTTGTCGGGAATGCACAAAGGTTAAATCACCAACAAGATGGGAATAGCTACAACTCTAATTGGAGGAATCACCCGAATTTCTTGGGTAGCAACAACCATCGTGGGGCAGAGTTCGGAGTCAGGATGCAGCAGAATCAAGGAGGGCCACAGAACTATCAGGCACAATACAGAAACAACAATGCCCCTCCTCCACCACCATCACCCAACATTGAGGAGATGTTCAAGCAGCTGGTAGCTAGCCAAGCTCAATTGCAGGCTGACTATGTCAAATTGGCAGCCGACGTCAAAAACATTCAGCTAGGCTACCAAGGCACTGAGAACAATTTGGGCAATTTGCTAAAGCCCAGAACACCAGGCCTAGAGGAGGACTCCCCAGTGACACAGATCCCAACCCCAAGCAGGTAAATGCAGTGACCACGAGGAGTGGTTTGCAGTTGAAGGAGGTGGAACCCGAAAGACCACTCAACAGTCGGGAGTAGCAGAAGCAGAGAGGGAGCAGACTGATGAGAGGGGGAAACACAAAGAGGCTGAATCAGAAAGACCTCCACCCCCGTTCCTCAACGATTAAAGAAGCACAAGGAGGAGGCGTGCTTCAAGAAATTCATGGAGGTGCTTTAAACAAAGTACACATTAACTACCTCTTGTTGATGTTTGCGTGGAGTGCCCAAGTATGCGAAATATATTAAGGACATCGTGGCCAACAAAAGAGGTTTGTTTCGAATATGCCACGGTGGCCCTTACAGAGGAGTGCACTTCGGATACAAAACCGGTTGCCCACGAAGCTCAAAGACCATGGGAGCTTCGCACCACTAACAATCGGGCAAAGTATCCGAGCTCGCGGTTTATGTGATTTAAGCGAGCATTAACTTGATGCCATCTTCAGTATTCAAGAAGTTAGGCCCAGGGAAGTCCTAGACCTACAACAGTGCATTTTGCAACTTGCGGATCGTTCCTTAGCAAGACCAGACGGTATTGTGGAGGAGCCATAGTGCAAGTCGGCTCCCTAATCTTCCGTGATTTTGTTGGTGTTGGACTTTGAGCCAGACGCGAAGTCCCATTTATTTTGGGACGACCTTTCTTGGTACTCGCCTGGGAAATCGCTCATAGATGTAGCTGCATGTCAGCTAACCATGCGAGCACATGACAAGGTCGAGGTGTTCGATGTGTACAAGGCCACCAAACTCTGCCGTAGATGAGGAACTCTCGTTGATTAACGTACTTGAGCAACCGAGTGCTGCTCAGGGCGTTGAACAACGAGAACTAAAGGGAGAGCCCCCTGATAGAGGTAAGCTTGATGAGGGTGTGGACGTCGTGAGAAAACGTCCGTCACCCTAGGCAGAATGAGCTCAAAACGATCGTTTCGAGCCGAGACGGTAAACCAGGCGCTGCACGGGAGGCAACTCGTGAATTGTAATTGTAAATTGTACATATGAAGAAAAAAAAAAAGAAGAAAAAGATTTTTATTTTTATTTAATATTTTTTGTAGTATAGAGTGTAAATAGAAAAATCAAAATATTTTTGTTTTCAAACTTTGGAATTCTAACCGATTTCGTGTGGTAAGATGTTTTACAGGTTGATTGGAGGGAAAAATGCAAAGGAATGCAAAGGAGAAAAACGAGGTAAGAAAATTTTATGGCAAAACATGTGAGCCTGCGCGATGGCTCCGTGTCACGGAGGACATGCTCCGCGTTACACTCCATGACATGTTGAAGGCAAAAATTTGGAATTTTAAAATTATAAATTTTGAGTTTTTGGTTATGTTGGTAATTTCCAGTGAAGGTTCACGTTTCCTCCGTGACACGTTGACGTAAGTTACCCGCGCCGGGTCACATCGGGTCACCGGGCGACCCGCGCTGAAAACCTAATTTCTTAAACCCTAAACCCCTCATTTCTCTCATCTTCCTCACCCTCCGCGACAAAACCCCCAAAATCCCCTCCCCCTCAACGTGTCACGGCATTAGGATTGAAATTCACCAACTTTTCTTCGATATCATCGAATTAAAGGTATGTTCTTGAACTCAACTTCTCAATTTTTAGCTGTAATTTGATTTCTAGCATGAACTAGGAAGAATCCATGCCCTAGATATAAAATTGAGCTTAAATACATTTGAGTTGTTGTTAATTGTTGTTCGTAGTAATGTTGTGATCATTGAACTCGATAATTACATGCTTAATTGAATTTTGAGTGAAATTGTAGCTAGGGTTGGGTTGTGAATTTGAAGAATTGAATTGAGGAGGAATTGTTGAAAAATTGTGGGTTGTGCATGTTGGGTGATTTGAATCGTGTTATGCTTATCGTGTTATGCGTAAGAAACGATGAAATTATCGAGGGGTGCAAATTGGGTGAAATTCCAAGAACTTATCGAATTACATGAAAATCGGGAAATTGCTTAGTTTGAGTTAGTGGAATATTCTTATTTTTCTGCTTTTCTTTTAGCTGAATGCCATGTAATGAAAGGATTATCGATAGTATGTTGGAATTAGCTGTACGAAGTCTGAGTAGTACACATGTTATACTATCGAATTTTAAGAAGGCACGAGGCAATTTTGTTTGTGTTTTTTCTTTTGTTTAGTTGTTCTAGTTTTTATATCTTTTTGTAAATTAGAATAAAAGTGATCTTGCCAAAATGCATAATGTGAGCTAAAGACTTTTTGTGGTGAGCTGAGCCAAAACCCAACCTTAGTCAAAGTTAAGTTTAAATCGACTAACATTTTCTGTTATCAGTTTCGTTTCTTGACGTGGGCAATGTATAGCAGGCAGGACAAAGGCAAAGGCGCATCAACATCAGACGCCGAAGGTGGCGTTACTGGGAGCAGCAGTCCCAGGGCACCGGCAGTTCCACGCGGCCAGCGCCGCCAATATGGAACACAATGGGTGACCGAGGAGGGGAAAGTGGTATACCAAAACACAAAGAAAACAAATACTTCTCGGTGAACATATTGCACGGGAACCATTGGCACAAGAGTTCCCCGGATGGTGCAAAGGATTGACGCTGCTGGGCTACGTTTCATTTTCGACGATCCCAAGGAGTGCAACTCAAATTAATCCGGGAATTTTATGCCAACTGGAACCCGACACTAAGGAGTTCACACCATCAAAATAAGGGGCCAGATTGTCACATTGGAGCCTCACCACCTCAATGCCATCTTAGGGGCACAAAATACAGACGCCCACGTACTCCGACAGCTGAACATCACTCCACCCTATGCGGATATCAGACGCCATTATGTGGAGCTCCGGCCCACGCACGTTAGAGCAGGCACAAGGAGAGGGGCTACCACGTACACCGCCCATGCATGATGAACAGGCCAGATCCGGCTTAAAATCGTTTGCTCCTGTTTGATACCGGGGGTAATATGACAGATGTGACCCGGCATCGTGTATGCTTGGTATACGCCCTTATGAAAGGGCTGGAGATCAATGTCGGGGCGGTGATCATATCCGCCATGAAGAGAGCCCGACTGCATCAAGGGCAATGTGCACGGATTCGGCGGTTGCCGACTCACGTTCGAGGAGCCTTTGAGGTCGAGAGAGAGCCCTTGTGACTACATCCCACAGATGGAGCGGTGTGCCCATAGATGTTACAAAACTAAGGCACCCGACACCACTCACGGGCCTGTTCTCACATTGGCCGAGCTACATGCTCGACGACCAATATAGCGTCCTTGACGTCGGATGCAGATGCTCTAGCTACGCGATAGGCAGGAGACCGGCAACGGAGGACGAGCTGTGGCAGCTCGACTTAGATTACCCATTTGGCGAGAACGCCAGGGCACTATATCGGGTGGGCCCAGCTTTTGTGGAGCCTGTAGATGATGATGTCCCCACCGATGAGAGAATTTCTGCCTCGAGATTCTGACGTTGAGTCGGAGGAGGACGATGGTGGAGACTCAGATATGGGGGATGAGGCGGCAGCATCTGATGAGGAAGTGGAATACTTTGACTAATCAGGGAGTTTCACGAACCACCTTTCTGTTTGTAATTGTATGAACACTGGGACAGTGTTCGATTTTAAGTGTGGGGTGGGAGTAGTTAGAGGGTGCTGAATTTGCCTTATTTTGTATATCATCGCATGTTCTTTTTCCTGTTGTCGTTTGTTTTAATGCGACTCTGTTTGTACGTGTATGTTCGCTTTGTAAATATTGTTGCCGGGTGAAGCTGTGGTTGTGTGCTGTGGAATGTTGTTAGCGCATGTAAATAGTTTGCTCAAATCATCATATCCTAAAATCGAAATATCAATATTTCTTTTAAAAAATTTCGTAACTTTTTTTTTTTCGTTTGGGTTTCTCGGAGTTTGTTTTCGGTTCTTTTTCCGAGGAGAGTCCCATTAAACCGAAGTCGTAAATAGTGACCTTCTCTATGACATGGATGACTCCACTGCCTTAAGGGAAAGGTAGTCGAGTAGGGAGTAGTATAAATTCTTTTTTATAATTTTTTTATTTTTAATTTTTGTTGGTTTGATGGTTGTATCCCATGCATGTTGCTACTCTATGGCTACGGCATCTTTTTTGCGTGTTGCGCTATAATAATTACATGGCAAAGATGATTCGTAGAAAGCATGCAAATTTTTGTACATATGTAAGACACTTATGCCAGAGAATTCGATTCGGTGTGGGATTGGAGGCTTAATTTTGAATTTTGTGATTAGCTGATTAAAGAATTGTGAAGTCATCTTGCTGAGCATGTGCATCGAGTGCATAGTGAGGAATTGCTTGCCCCATGCTATTGTCGATTGTCTAGAACTTGCCTGTCGTGTGTACGAAACGAAATGAAGGAAGTGTAGTGTAGGAAAGGATGTAGGAGTTTCTTTGTCAACCAAAAGTTTTTCTTGTTTTCCTTTTCATATCTACCTTGAAGATTAAACTTAGCAGTCTTCGTTGAGCCTTGAGCCTTTATAAATTTTTTCTTTTCTTGTTTTCTTTTGTCGAAAAGGTGAACTGGGTTAACCCTTCTTTTCGTGGTCCTTAAACCAAATCCAAGCTCTTAAGCGCCAAGAAAATGTAAAATTTTCCAATGGTGTCAAGGAGTGAAGAGATAAAAGAAAAGGAAGGGAGAAAAAAAAAAGAAAAGTGATGAAAAAGAAAAGAAAGAAAGAAAAGGAGTCGAGGGTGAAATCGCCAGATTTGAAGGGAAGAAAGTTGTTTAACACAATTTTCTCTTAGTTAGTCTGGTGTGTTAAAGAGATGGGTGATAAGTATAAAGATAAACCCAAAAGGAGGAGGAAGGAAGATAATAATTCTAGGTTGATGGGATGTATTAAAAAGCGGTTAAGGAAGCTAGTTACTATTATTGGTTAGCCCAGTATATACTAGTTCCGTAGCTTACATTACAACCCGTTAAGTCCTACGTGATCCTACATCACGCATCCTTATATTAGTGGAGTAATACAATTAGAGTTCTTATGGGTCATGACACAATGCATGTGAATTCGTTTGGGAGAAGGGAGCAAAATTGTGTGTATATATATACCCCGACATGAATTTCCTTAGAGTTCATGTGATTAAAATAGGGGAATCTCTCTTATTGTTGTGAGGGCACATGTTTGATGATAGAATAAATTCGTGTCGGATATCTCGGTCAGCTAATATGCATGAGTTTGCCGAGAGTCGATTCTTGTGCTAGGAGGTCTTGATTTATTAAGTGCGTCGTTGTACAATGTTGATACCATGCATGTTTTTCTTGATGATTTGTTTTGAACATAATCGTATAACCGTAGTTGGAGTTGTCGAGCCAAAGTGGCCATGATGGGATATCAATTTCAAGAGGGGAGCAAGTATTGTTCGAGGACGAACAAGATTTTAAGTGTGGGGTAGGTGATAAGGGGCATATTTATATGCCAAATCGATACTCAAATGTATAGCTTTAGCCTTGTTTGTCTAATAATGTGTGTACATTCTCATGTAAATTATGCGGAAGTGTGATTTTATACTAACCAACATGATTAGCGTTGTTTTGTAGGAAAACATGCTTTTGATGAAGAAAAATGACATGTTGGGAGAAATCGAAGATGAACTCGGGAACGAGAAAGGAAGCGGTTGGATGAGCAAGGAAAACAAGGGCTCCGCGATGGAGCCGTGACACGCTGCCATCGCGAATGCAATCTGCCTGGGAATTAAAAGTGCAAGAAATTCCAGTGAGGGTCCGTGATCAGGCCGTGCCACGCTGGGATTAACAGACCTGCATTTCCTGCAGAGGGTCCGCGGATTGCACCGTGGGCACGCTGGCGTTCCGCGCATGCATGCCGTGCCATGTTTAAGCAATACCTGGGCGGACAATTTCCAGAGAGTTTGCAAGAGCACCGTGTCACGGAGGCAGTGCTCCGCGATGCACCTGTGACACGTTGCTTGTTATTCCGGGAAAATTTATCCCTAGGGTATAAATAGAACAATTTAGGTTCATTTTTAATTATTCGACTTGGTGGAGCAAGAACGTGGGTTACAGGCAGTTGTGAGGACGAAAATTCTTAGGTTTTCTATCCCTTTCTTCTTCCCCTTTCACTGTTTGCATGATTTCCATTCATTTAACGATGATCAATCCACAAATGAGTGGCTAATCTCTTTCTTGCTGAGGTTATGAACTTTGTGTTGAAATGTAATTATTGAATTGCTGGTTTATTTCATCTTTTCTTCTATGGTTGTTCTATTTAATTCTTGTTCTTACTACGTTAATATCTGGCCAATGTTAATGTAACTAAAAAGTCCAGTTTTACCCGAGAGGGCAAAACTGAAAGTTGTGAATTAATAGGATATGATCTGTTCTTTGTTTGGGAAAATTGAGAATTGATTTTACCTTCAGAATAGAAATATACCGAAAGTCGTATTAGTCATGTGTGGAATCTGCTTGTATAGCTAGAGCTTGAATTTCTTCTTATCACGAAAATGTAGGTGGAAGGTTCATGATTCTTAAGTTGGGCTAAATACGAGAGTTTTAATCCATAGGCATAAGTTCCGACTAGCAACCGGAGGAAAAGATAAACCATGTACATCAATAGTTCGTTTCTTTACATGTTCTTTGTAGCCTCCGCATGCTCACATTCCTAGTTCAGACTCAACTGTATAGATATCTTAGTTTAGTATAAAAATATATTTTCCAAAACACACAAACTTTTCTTTACACTGTTGTCTTCATTGTTGTAGTTGTAGTAAATTAACACTTTAAAAGTTTCACCCCGTATTCCTGTCCTGTGGGTTCGACATTCGGTTCTTAAAAAGAGCCACTATATTACTTGTACGACCTGCATAATTTATGGCTCATCATCTAGACTTGGCCAAAAGAGTATTTAATCAGCTATTCTTCAACCACAAGTTTGAAAATTTGACCCCATCCTATTTTACCCATTATCAATGTCCACCTGCTACCCACGGGATAAGTTATCATAGTTTAGTCTCATAATGTATCATTCCAACTCAGTTTCTGGACTTTCTACTCCTTTAATCTCTTTTGATGAAGTTTTTATGCTAAAGGTCCCTTTTTATAAAATTCTAGGTCTCAATTCATCCAAATTATGTTGCATATCACTCAGTTACAAGCTAGGAAGTGTTAATTAGTCACTTCAAAACCTAGGAATCAACAACCATCAAACACTCATTCAATTTATCCTAAACTTCATAGAAGTTCTAGGATTTTAGCTTTAAAATCACCACAAAGAGCACCCATTGATTCTATGGTGTTGGAGTGTCGAAATATGGAAGGATTGACGAAGAAATCTTACCTCGAAAGGTGAAATTGCTCTTCCCCTTTGAAAAATTGGACCTAGCTCTCAAACTGTGTCTTAAAATAATGAGGTGAGAACCTCGAAATAAATTAGTTAAACAAGCATTCTGCCTTGTGTCATCTGCTACAAGTCATCCCTTCGTTGCAACAAAACTTTGGCGGAGACTAATGCCTCGTGATGGTTGTCTCTGGTCATTTTTCTATCCACTGCTACGGCGACACTCCGTCCGCTAAAACAAAAATCTTATCATGCAGCAATGCCTCGTTAGTCAGTAGCTCGATAATTATGCATAATTTTTCATCCCAAAACACAGGTTTTTCATCAATACTTCATGCCACCTTTCAAATACACACTTAGCTATAAAGCAGTGCTATAAATTCTCACATAGTCTTGGAATTTACTATGGAGGTCTAGTTCATTAGGTCACCCTCAATAGAAAACAACATCCCACACCCAACATCAAGATTAGACACATTTTAGTTACTAAAACACCCCATTTTGAGTTTCTATTAGCTCACTTTCTATACAAACTCTAAGGGTGCTAAGATGTCAACATCTGAACATAGGCCCAAATCGAGACACGAAATAAGAAACCCCGAGAGGCTCCAAGTCGACCCATGGAATAAATATACATCTAACTCGATCACATTAAAGTGGAAGATCATCATAAGTAGCATAACGGAAGTCTAAACAAACATAACATCTTATTGCACGCACAAGTCTAAAGCTGAATACAACTATGTCCGAAAAGCCTCTAACACTAATGAGTTAATGGGAAAGGACCCCAACTAACTCACTATAATCTGAAACTAAAAAGACGTAATACAACTGATAAGAAAGGGCCCCTGCAAGATGAGGACTCACCAACTGGGCTGAGCATAACCCCCGAGATCTGAACTTGCGGCAGGACTGAGCCTTTATACCGCAGCTGTATAATAAGACGATACATCATAAAGTATGCTGGGTCAGTACTTGGAATGTCCTGAGTATGCAAGGTAAGTAAAACGGACAATTATAATACATAAGTGTTCATAAGAGTGGACAACATGATCATAACGTAAATATCATAATTCAAACATAAGGCTCAAGGTTCTCAAACATTTGTAAATCAATCATATTCATAAACATAAGAGATAAGTTTTATTAAATATGACTTGAGCCATAGTACATAATCATAGCTATACATAAATCATGAGGAGCACTGGAAATTCTATTAACCGACATACCTCATATGAGCACGCATGGAGCTCTGACCTAGAAACCCCTAGTCGGGAGGGTGTTCGTACCTGTACCAGGATAGAACCATGAAAAGGGCGTGTGATATCACTCATGAAGGCCCATTCGGGAAAAATTATAGTCACAAAGGAGGTCCCATCATGGCTACGTTGGCGTAGTTCTGAGACTCCTGCAATTTTGACTCCAGGTCTCGGTGTTAAATACTATTCCCATAACACATATAGTTCTCATAGAATAATATGGAAAACATACATGAGATTCATGGTCTAGTTAAATTATCATAATCATAAGCATGCTTGAAATACGTGAACTAGCCATGAAATAAGACCCGTGAGTTGGCCATAATCATAAATCCATAAATCATGAAATACATGCATACTTGAAAAACATGTATATACATGATATATTATAAATCCACGATAAGTACTTGGGAGAAATTAGATCATCAAGCATAAATCATAGTTGGGCTAACTTAGATCAAGATCATAGCAAAATCATAACTTGACTTTCATAAAAATATACATAATTGGGAATCGTTGATTTAAATTCAAATTCATCAATTTAAATTCAAAATAGCCAAAAAAATCTGTCCATAGTATCATAATATACATTTAATCAATGAAGGAGATTGACCCATTGATAAATCATGAAAATTCATAGTGAATTAACATAAACCTCATGGATCATGAAACTTGACTTTTAGAATTGAAATTCATGAAATTTGAGAAGAGTTTAGGCATGAGAGTGAAAAGGGACTCTTATTAATAGCCTCACATACCTGTTAAGTTGATCTTACACTCCTCCTTTGAACACACAAAGGAAATTGAAGAAGAACCTCGATGTTCATGTTTGATCACTCTTTAATCCGTTAAACTTGCATGCATGAGTTTTTAATAGGCTAGAATGACTTAACCCATATTAATACACTCTATTCTGGGCTTAAAAAACAACGTAGTTTGAGTTTTGAGGAACATAAGAACAAGTGAAAAAGCCCTTACTAAACTAACAGGAAAGACAGATCACAACCACCGAGGGACTGTATTAGTCGTCAGCACTCGGGCACGACTTGTGGTATAGAGTCGTTATGCACACTGCTCATCTTCCACTGGGGGGTCACTACGAGAGACATAATGGGTCATTTCGCGACCACGACTGTTCACCTCCCGTCCTCCTCACTGCCAAACATCACCTTGGGGGTTACTTCACGATGATCACGGGCAAAAATATCATGCCTGTGATACGCTTATAACTTAAATTAGTCGTTGTCTAAGTATTTTATACATTTTCATGTGAAGATATGTGCTAACCAAGCATGATTAGCCTTTGTTTTGTAGGTTTTGATGACTTTGAGGGATTAATCTATGAGTTGGTGAAATAGAGGCTTGGAACGGGAATTAAAACGTTTAGCCGCCTGCAAAGAGTAGGCACAAAACAGCCCACCTGGGCGTGTCGGCAGCGTGCCACTGCTGCCAACAATTTGACGACACTTTTCACATCGAGCGCGTCCGCAAGTGTACGGGTCGTGCAAGTAATATAGTGGCTTTTTTTAAGAACTGGATTGTCGAACCCACAGGGACTGGACCCATTCCTCTAACTATCCATTTCTAGTGTGATCTTAGATACCTAAAGTGTTGGTTATAGACATTTTCGATGAAGAATAATTAAGTCTAAGTTTGGGTCAATGAAATATTCTGAAAGTACTCTAGGAGCAACATAGAGTTAAAATCAATTAATCATGCGATACTAAGATTTGCAATGGATCAAGCATGGAAATATCAATTGTTATTTCACATAACTGGAATTGCATGTTCATGGTCTTTCGAGCCTCTAAACACGGCAATCTAGCCTCACCGCATCATTATGAGCGAGGAGTTTAATTTTCTAGTCGCGGGCAATCAATTATGTTGTGGTTTACGGGAACGATTAGGGACTGTACGTCTAACCATTTAACTTTAACTTAGCCTCACAACTACTTTGTTGAGTGGTGATGTGACATCCCAAGTTGGTCTTTCATGTTCCCTGTGTGTCAAATCCAAGCACGGTGTTAGGTATATTTCTATCCAAACACAGAATCTCTCCCGAGATTACAATCATGCTCCTTACATTCTCATGTCCTGACCTAGGCATGTCGCTATCACCTGCTAACAAATATTCTTCATGGTGATCAACTATAAAAACAACCAAAAAATGAAAAAATAAATGTTTTTATAATATTAAAATGTTCTAAAATTCCAACATAAAATAATATATCATAAGATTTCAATCATAATCCATGGCTTCAACTCCAGAGGAAGGGTTCTAGCCATTCATGTTTGTAAAACTACTTTACACTACTATTAATCACTCCAAACTACATACTTACACGAGATTGGTAGATGAGAAGGGAATTGACAAAACTAGATGAGTTCTCCCACTTCTCCCTTCTCTCCTAGGCAGTTTTAATAAAATCGTGGACTTAATGGAATAGGAGCTAAGGGTCCTATTTATAGTAAATGGAGAACGTGCTTAATTTGGCCTGTCGTGAATGTGGTCTGCTTCACAGAGTGTATCAGGAGCACCTCACTGTGACATTATGCATCGTGAAAGCTCACTGGAACAACACCCGAAAATCAGCCTCGGCAGCACCCTGTCACGTTGGCAGCGTGCGGCACGCTGTTTGGGCAGCGCGTTGCCCTCCTTGTACGCAGCCAGCTCGCTGTGGCACGCGTTGCCAACGCGCAGGGCTGTTGTGCAGCCTTTACCGCGTGCACGTTGTCACGCGCAGGTGGGTCATTTTGTGTCACTTTTTGCCGATACCATGGTGTTAATTCCGTTTCCAAGCCTTCATGTCACCAACTCAGGATTAGTCCTCAAAAGTCATCAAAACCTACAAGGCTAACTATGTTATTAGCACATATCTTCACATTTATATAAAAATCACATGAAAATGTATAAAATAACTTAGACAACACGACTAATTTAAGTTATAAAGCGTACAAGGCATGATATTATTTCCCATGATCACAACCCCACACTAAAGCCTTGTTCGTCCTCGAACAACCTTACATATCATGCACTTGGAGACTCCCACATAACTTAATACCATTGGTGGTAATTCAAGATACGACTATGATGATTATTCAAGATACAACTTAAAAATAGAACATGCTATGAAATACAACTATGTTAAGACTTCTTAACCTCAAGAATCACTCAATCCTAGCAAACTCGTGCAAATCAACTGATTAAGAAATCACACATGAATTATATCCTTCATTCAACATGTGCCCTCACGGAAAGAGAGTTACCCAATCACACGCAAAATAATTTTTACATCACAACATGTGTGGGTACATAAATAGAATTACACTCACTCACAAAGAATTCACATGCATCATGTCATGACCCATAAGCTTGCCCTTAGTGTTTTACTCCACTAATTTTAGGATGTATGAATGTAAGATCAAGTAGGACTTTGTAGGTTGCAATGTAACTTAGGTACAGGTAGGTACTATTATGGCCAGTAATAGTGACTATCTTTCCTAAGCGCTTTTAAATCATCACGCCCTCATGGCGAACTTCCTTCCTTTTCACCTTTTTATCCTTGGTAGTTTTCTTTTCCTCTTTTTGTTCCCCCTTTATTTAGGCACTTTTGGCTTATTATTAAGGATTTGCTAAGTAACTTTTCATAGAATTATTTTCTTACTCCTTAATAGTGATCAGCAACTTTCAACAAGTGCACCTTTGTCCTTTCTTCTCACTTTCTACAACTTGCTAATTTTCATTTCTTTTCATTCCTCTCACTCCTTTACTCTTTTTAGGATTTTTCTTCTCCAAGTGCTTAGGAGCTTTGGGTCAAATTCAAGGTTAATGAAAGAAAAGGATTAAGCTTCTGTTGCAGCTATCAAAGAATAGGCTCAAGGCTCAACGGGCTAACTAGGATTAATTTTTCAAGGTAGGTAAAATGAGGGATAAATTTTAGGTTAATTCAAAGAAATGCCTAAATCATCTCCTACAATTCACATCCTTCATTTCATTTTATAAACAGACCAGGCAAGTTCTAGACAATCCACAATAGCATAGAATACTCAAAACCTTACACTCATGGCACATGCTCAATTCAAGACATATTCAAGAGACTCTACTCAGCTAATCACAAGAATTCAAACATTGCTTCAATCCTATTGAGTCAAGTTCAAGCTTCAAGTGTCTCAAACAAAGTTATACATTTGCATGTTTCAACACTGAACATACTTGCCTCTTACAATCATATAGCACATAACAAGAATGCATCCATTAGCTACGGTTTCAAAATCCTGACATCTATCGACTAATTCTCCTCAAGACGGCCTCATCCATCCATCATTGGAAATAGTCCCTAACTACGACTAAAAACATTATATACAGACAAATAAAAATAAAAATAAAAATAAAAAAGAATTTATTCTTCTTCGGTTCAAACCCCCGTCTGGAAAAGAACCGAAAAGAATAATAAAACTAACGGGTGATGAACATGCTTGACTCCCACAAAAATTCTTCAAATTTTTCTCATTTTATCACACAAGCATTACATTCACCAACAATTTGTTAAGACAAAAATTCTTGAAATTTCCATTGAAATTTCCCTCACCCCACACTTAAATCATACTATGTCCTCATAGCATCCAATTAACATTTCAAGAGGGTGAGAAATACTCGATGAGGCCTTTGTGCCTAGCTAATAGTATGTTTTTCCACAGCTTGCACAAGTGGGGTGGTCGACCCCACACTTTTCCTCTTCCATGCTTATTAGCTTCCTCCTCCGAGGGTACCGCAGTCTCCACCTCCATGCCTAACTTTTCCACCAAAAACACAATACACAATCGAAAATAACAAAATCAAAACAAAATCAAAATTACAATTGTACCTGCGGTACCTCTTTGGGCTGCCTCTCCAAGTAAAGCCTTATTTTACGGCTGTGGCACGACGTGACCGGCCTTTTCAGACATCCTCATACCTGGGTTCTCTTTCGCAACCATCTCCTTTTCTTTTGTTGTTTAGAGGAAACAACTCCACTCTGTTCCCTCCCTTCCTCCAACTTCTTATCAAACAGAAGCCTCATCAGACTCGGGCTGAACACTTGACATTGCCTTTGGCAGTGCACTGTTGAATCCTCCATTGGCTTAGTTAAGCACAAAATTCTTTGAGTTCCATTGAAACTTCCTCACCCCACACTTAAACATGTTGTCCTCATAGCATCAATTAACATTTTGAGGGTGAGAAATACTCGAGGCTCTTTAGGCTCAAGCACAGCATGCTTCCATAGCTTGCACAAGGGTGTGGTCGACCACACTTCTTCTTCTTCCATGCCATTAGCTTCTCCTCCTGGAGGGTGTTTCAGATTCCCTCCACTCTGTGCGTGGTCTTTCACTGTAACACAAACAAAGAAAAATAACAAAACAAAACAAAAATCGTACTACAAATTGGTACTCTGCGGTACCCTTGGGGCTGCCCCAAGCAGCGCTATTTATGCCGTGGCACGATGGATCGCCCTTTATCACCTCATACTGTTTCTCGAGAACCATCTCCTTTTTGCGCTGTTTAGAGGAAACAGCCTTCCACCTGTCTCCTTCCTTCTTCCTCCACCGGCTCTGTTTGTACTCGGGCTGAACACTCCTTGACACATGCCTTGGCAGTAGACACTGTGGAATTTCTCCACCCTTCCTCATCCTCTGCCGACAAATCACCCTGGTCGCTGTTTTGTACTGATGCGGATGGGGTTTATTTCCTTGGTAGAGGAAGGTTTCTTCATCTGCTGACCCTCACAGGGGTCCCTTCTGTCAAGTCGATCACAGCTCCTTCGGTGGCCAAGATCGGCCGCCCCAAGATTAGTACCGGGTCATCAACCTGAAAATCTAACACAATAAAATCAGCAGGTATACAAATTTACCTACTTTGATGAAAGCAACCTTCATGACCCATCAGGTCACTCGCATCTTACAAGCTGCAAAGATCAACCTTGTTGGCTCCTCAAGCTTCCAACTCAATTTGTTGAATAAGGATAAGGAATTAGATTAATTGCTGCTCCTAACACACACAAAGCTGAGACAGCTGGCTCGTTTCAGCTGGGGAGGGTGTGGGCCCTGCCTTTGAGCTTGGCATTTGCCAACACCTCAGACCGCACTCTCAGTCAAATTTACAAATGACGTCCACCACCTAGCGCAGCTCACATCCACTGCGCAGCTTAGCGCTTGGGCATTCTCGCAGTTATCAATAAGAGGCAAATTTATGTGAAGCCCTTGAAACTCGAAGAACTTGCCCTGTTTTCGAATTTCTGAGGGAGGTGGCAGGTCTTGTGCTGGCTGGGTTTAGCTGTTGCGCATTTTGTTGTTCAGAACTTGATTTGCTCCAGTATCGGCGGATGGTCTTGGCCTTACTACTTCGGCTGCACTTCCTTTTTCTCACCTCTTTTATACTGCATCACTGGGTCTGCCTTTCCGCTTCTAATGATGGCATTGATTGCCTGGGGTTAGATCGTGTCGCTGGGGTGGTCTGAGGCCTCATGTTATGAGGCTGCTATTGGACCCACTCTGTTTTTCACAAGACAGAGTAGCTACTTGCCCACAGCCTGTTACCCGCCTGATTTTTCGTTGACTCGATTGGAAGCCCTGCAGTACACGTGCTGCAGCCATGCCCAGTCAATTGCGCCTATTCTGCTGATGTTGGCCAGGCTGCATGTACCCTGCTTTTGGTTTCACCACAGGGTTCTGCCACTCGTTGGAGCAGGTTTCCGAGATAGCCTTGACGTGTACACCCCAACAAAATTGACTGATTTCGATTGCCCACCAGCGATTCTGCATTGTGCCCACCACAAATACTGCCCTGGAGCTGCACTGCTCGGTGTGGGGATATCAGCTTATTGAATTTGAGCTCATGATTTGATGTTGAACGAGCACTGTGCTGCCAAGGCATTCAAACTGCCTGCTTTCATTTATTTTTCCTGCTCCCTTCTGATCTTCGCTGTGCTCACTTGATTTTCGTACTGCTCAACAAGTGTACAACTCATCATATGTCTTTCAGCAGCTTGCTCACACTCGCTGTGCAGCCTAGTAATATTTTTGTATGTGGGTTCAGATTTTCTACAAAGGTAGCCAGCACTTCATTTGATTGTGCTGATGATGGGGAGGTCTCAAACATTGACTTGAATCTTTCCCCAAGCCATGTTTCATCAGCTTCGGGATGAAACTGAATATTTTCACTTCAACTTGGTAGCCTTGCCTCAGTGAAAGAATCTCGATAAGGAAATTTCCAGCTGTCATCTCCATGAAGTTATGGAGTCGGCGGCTCGCCTTCAGCCACTTTTTCCTCTTCCAACACGAAAATGGAGACTGACAGCACTGGGATTACCGCCGGTGGGGACAAACGTGTCACTTATCTCTAGAAAGCTCTGTAAGTGCTATGGGTCCTCATGTGCCATCCTACGAATTGACCATTAGAATGTAAACAGCTGCACCATATTCTGTTTAAGCTCAAAGTGTCCTCCAGGCTCCGATTTACGGATACTAGAGGTCACATTCGTCGCTAGTGGGATTGCCACTTCGCTAACTGGTCTTGCTGCCATTGCTTCCGATGACAACTGTGCTTGCCCCGCGGGTGGTTGTTTGTACCTTTCTTGAAGTCTCTTCAGCTTATGCTCTAGAGCTACTCTCCTTTGAAATTGAATTTGACGTTCAGGTTCAAGCAACGGTTCCACAAGCTCTCTATTTCTAGCCAGCTCGGCAGACAACCTGTCACCTGCAAATAGACAGACTAAGACCAAGTTTCTCAACACTTAAGGAAATTCAAAAATCACATAAAAAAATTAAGCACAAAACTGCCGAGTCCTCGGCAACAAAGCAAAAAACATGACGTAGCCCGCATCGTCAGCAATCAAATGAAGTGCTGGCCCATACCTGCAGAAAGCTCCAGACCCACATACAAAATATTACTAGACTCTGCAGCGGGTGGGCAAGCCTTGGAGAAGACGTATGATGAGTTGTACACGTTGTTGAACAGAATTGCACAAGGAAATCCAGAGTGGCATAGCGAATCATCAAGAGGGCAGATGATCGGGGTTGACAGAAGCAGATGGCTTCAAATGCCTTGGCAACACAGTTAGCTTCGTTCCAACATCAAATCATGACTCAGTTCAATAGACTGAGTATGCACCAACACCAGGGCCAGGTTAATGCAGTTCAGCAAGCTCCGAGTTGCTGTGAAATTTGTGGTAATAATGGGCACAATGCAGAATCTTGTGGAGCCAATTCGGAGTCAGTCATCAGCACTCGCCTGTCACGCGGGTGACTCAATGATCCAGTAATGGCGCTAAAATTGATGACGCATCGAGTGCCAATACTGATGACTTTTCACACAGCGTGCCCGGCAAGTGCATGGGTCGCGTGAAGATAGTGGCTCTTAAGAACCGGTCTCGCAGGATTGACCCATTCCTCTAACTATCCATGCATGTGATCTTAAACACTATGTGCCAGACATTTGGATCAATTAAGTCTTGCTTGTCAACGAAACATCCTGAGTACCCAGAGCAACATAGTGTTGAAACCAGATAATCATGGATCCTATTTTCAATGGAATAAAGATGAATAGTCAATGTTATTTCACATAATTAGAATTGCATGTTCATGGTATGCTGAGTTTTAAACATTTGTCTAGCCACCGCAGAGCGAGGAGTTTGACTTTTCTAAATGTAATTATGTTGCGGTTTATGTAGAAAGGATTAGATTCAACCACAACTCAATCTTAGCTCACACCAGCTGCCTGAGCGGCGATGTGACATTCAAATTGGCACCCTGTCAACCAAGCAAGGTGTTAGGTATATTTGTCCAAACACGGAATCTCTCCCGAGGTTACTATCATGCCTCACATTTCATGTCTCTGACCTAGTAATGCCTCTCAGCTATTGCCTGCTAATAAATAGCCATGGTGATCAATCATAAAAATAACCAACGAATAGACGCAAGACGAAAACAATACACCTGATTCCATCACCATAAACACAACATAACATGGTAAGCGGCTCCCAGCTATTCATGCTTAAACATTACACTACTATTAATTTGTCTCCACCATATACAGATGAGATTGGCGAGAAGGTTTGACAAACTTGATGGTTTTCCACTCTCTTCCCCTTCACTTCCCCCGGTAGTTTTCCAGAATAAAAACAGATCAGTCGGAATTAGATAAGGGTCCTACTTGGCAAATGGAGAACATGCCAATTTGCCTGTCATGAACGGTTCCATGTCACGGAGTGTCGTAGGCTGCCCTCGTGACACCGGAGATGCATCGCGAAAGCTCACTGGAACAACACCCGAAAATCAGCCTCCGCAGCACCCGCCGCGTTGGCAGCGTGGCACGCTGCTTGGGTAGCGTTGGCTCCTCTGCCTGCAGCCAGCCTGCCGCAGGGCACGTTGCCAACGCCGTTGTGTGGGCTGTTGTGGGCAGCCTGCCTGCCGTGGCACGTTGCTGACGCGGCAGGGTGCTGCCGAGGCTGATTTTCGGGTGTTGTTTCCAGTGAGTTTTCACGATGCCTCCGTGTCACGGAGGCAGTGCTCCATGATACACTCCGTGACACGGAGCCGTTCCATGATAGGCCACCAAGCAGGTTCTCCATTTACTATAAATAGGACCCTTAGCTCCTAATTCCATTTGGTCACAATGTTATTCTGGAAACTGCCTAGAGTGAAGGGAGAAGTGGAGAACTCATCTAGGGTTTGTCAAATCCCCTCTCATCTACCAATCTCGTGTAAGTATGTAGTTTAGACCAGATTAATAGTAGTGTAGAGTAGTTTTACGAATGTGAATGGCTAGAACCCTTCCTCTAGGGTTGAAGCCATGATTATGATTGTGATTTTATGAAATTGTTTTGGAATCAAGTTATTGATTGTTGTTATCGTCTTGCATTCCCTGTTCGTTGTTTTTATGATTGATCACCATGAAAGCATATTTGTTAGCTTGAGTAATAGCTTGAGAAGGCATTACCTAGGTCAGACATGAGAATGTGAGGAGCATGATTGTAATCTCGGGAGAGGCTTTGTGCTCTTGATAGAAATATACCTAACACCATGCTTGGTTGACACACGGGGTATGAAAGATCAACTGGGATGTCACATCACCACTCGAAGAAGTAGTTGTGAGGCTATGTTGCGTTAAATGGTTAGACGCACGAAAGTCCCAATCGTTTTCCGTAAACCACAACATACTGATTGCCCACGACTAGAAAAATTAAACTCCTCGCTCACAATGATGCAGTGAGGCTAGATTGCCGTGTTAAGAGGCTCGAAAGACCATGAACATGCAATTCTAATTATGTGAAATAACAATTGATAGTTCCATCCTTATTCCATTGCAAATCGTAGTATCGCATGATTAATTGGTTTTAACTCTATAAGCTGCTCCTACAGTACTTTCAGAATATTTCGTTGACCCAAACATAGACTTAATTATTCTTCAATCCAAAATGTCTATCACCAACACTTTAGATATTTAAGATCACACTAGAAATGGATAGTTAGAGGAATGGGTCCAGTCCCTGTGGGTTCGACAATCCGGTTCTTAAAAAGAGCCACTATATTACTTGCACGACCGTGCACTTGCGGACGCGCCGATGTGAAAAAGAGTTGTCAAATTATTGGCACTGGATGCGGGCTAGCCAGTCAAGTTTTTGGCGCCGTTGCCGGGGACGTCAGTTTTTGGCGCCGTTGCCGGGACGTCAAGTTTTTGGCGCCGTTGCCGGGGACTTAAAGGAAGTTTTGATAACTTATCTGTTTTTATGTGATTTTTGAATTTCCTTAAGTGTTGAGAAACTTATCTTAGTTTGACTATTTGCAGGTGACAGGTTGTCTCCAAGGAGCTGGCTAGAAATAGAGCTTGTGGAACCGTTGCTTGAACCTGAAACGTCAAATCCATTTGCGAAGGAGAGTAGCTCTAGACCAAAGCTGAAGAGACTTCATGAAAGGTACAACAGCAAACCACCCGCGGGGCAAGCGCAGTTGTCATCGGAAGCAATGGCAGCAAGACCAGTTCGCGAAGTGGCCATCCCACTAGCGATGAATGTGACCTCTAGTATCCGTAAACCGGAGCCTGGAGGGAACTTGAGCTTAAACAGAACATGGTGCAGCTGTAACATTCTAGTGGTCAGTTCACTGGAACGGCACATGAGGACCCGCAGCGGCACCTACGAAGCTTTAAAGATTAGTGACACGTTTGTCCCCACCGGCGTGTCCACAGATTATGTCCGACTGACCCTCTTCCCATTTTCACAGGAGGCGAAAAGTGGCTGAAGGCTGAGCCACCGAACTCCATATAACTTCATGGAAATGACTTGGCTAGAAAGTTCCTTATCAGATTTTTTCCTTCTCGTGCAAACCGCAGTTGCGAAGTGAGATACTCAGTTTTAAGCAGAAGCCTGATGAGAACTTGTATATGGCTTGGAAAGATCTGCTTGTTGAGACTGTCCCCATCACTCAACAATCAAATGGAAGTGCTGGCCCATACTTTGTAGAAAGTCTAGACCCACACAATAAAATATTACTATACTCTGCATCGGTGGGCAAGCCTTGGAGAAGACATATGATGAGTTGTACACTTTGTTGAACAGAATTGCACAAGGAAATCTAGAGTGGCACAGCGAATCATCAAGAGGGGCAGGAAGAAGATCGGTTGACAGAAGCAACATGGTTTGAATGCCTTGGCAAAGACAAGCTTAGCTTTCATTCCAACATCAAATCATGACTCAGTTCAATAGACTGAGTATGCACCAACACCAGGGCCAGGTTAATGCAGTTCAGCAAGCTCCGAGTTGGTGTAAAATTTGTGGTAATAATGGGCAAAATGCAGAATCTTGTGGAGCCAATTCGGAGTCAGTAATTTGCTGGGAATGTGCACAGGAATCGAATCTTGGAAACAACTCCAACAGAAATTGGCAGGGCCACCTGAATTCTTTTTGGGTGGAAACCAAAGCAGAATTTTATGCAACTCAACAACATCAGTATCAGCAGAATAGGCAGATGATAAGTATATAGCAGCCGCATTGAGGAAACACCGCAGAAAATTATGGAGACCTAATCGCTAAGGAAAATCAGTGAGTGATGGCAACAGACTTAATGAATCAGCAGCTCACCCGCAATCTTGAAAACAAGTGGGTCAAATAGCAGCTGCTCATAACATGAGGCCTCAAGGGGGATTACCAAGTGACGCAGATTCTAACCCCGGCAAATCAATGCCATTAGTCTTAGAAGTGCTGGCAGTTAGCTGTTGCAGTGCCTAAAGAGTTGAGAACGGAGGTGCAGGCGGAGTTGGTATGACCAGGACCATCCACCGATACTGGAGCAAATCAGAGTGCTGGACAACAAGATGCGCAACCTTCATTGCAGCCAGCACAAAGACCACCACCACCCTTCCCCAGAGATTCAAAAAGAGCAAGGAGGAGGAATACCAAAAGTTCTTTGAGAGCTTCAAAGAACTTCACATAAATTTGCCTCTTATTGATGTCTTGCAGGGAATGCCCAAGTATGCTAAATACATGAAGGATGTGATGGCGAACAAAGTTAGATTGGTGGATGTCCAGACTGTAGCAGTGACTGAGGAGTGCAGTCACAGGGTATTGAGCAAAATGCCAAAGAAGCTCAAAAGGACCCCCGAGTTTTACCCTTCCATACAAATTGGTAAAGCTGAAGTGCTCCGAGCTTTGTGTGATTTAGGGCAGCAATCAATCTAATGTCTTTATCCTTATTCAACACCTTGGGGTTGGGAAGACCGAGACCGACAAGGCTGATGTCATAGCCTGGCTCACAAGTCGCGAGTGACACCTGATGGAATCATAGAGGACCTTCTCATCAAAGTAGGTAAATTCATTATACCTGCTGATTTTATTGTGTTAGATTTTCAGGTTGATGACCAGTTACCCCTAATCTTGGGACGGCCATTCTTGGCCACCGGAGGAGCTGTGATCGACTTGAAAGAAGGGACCCTGAAAATGAGGGTCGAGGATGAAGAAGAAACCTTCCAAGTCTACTAAGAAATAAACCTATCCGCACACTACAGAAACCTTTGTCAAGTTAAAAGTTAAGAGGATGAGTGTGGGGTGGAGATTCCATTAAGGTGCACTGCCAAAGGCAATGTCAAGTGTTCAGCCCTAGTCTGATAGAGGGCTTCGATTGGAGAAGAAGTTGAGGAAGGGGAGGAACAGAGTGGGAGGCTATTTCCCTAAACAGCAAAAGAAAAGGAGATGGTTCTCGAAAGAGAACCCAGGTATGAGGATGTCCTGAAAAGGTCGGGCCCACTGTGGCCACGACGTAAAATAAGGCGCTGCTTGGGAGGCAACCCAAGGGTACCACAGGTACAATTTGTACTTCCACTTTTGTTTTGATTTTTTGTTATTTTAATTTTTGTTTGTGTTTTTGGTGAAAGTTAGGCATAGGTGGAGGGGAAGTCTGAATACCCTCAGGAGGAGGAAGCTAATACATGGAAGAGGAAAAGTGTGTGGGGTCGACCACCCCACTTGTGCAAGCCGGGAAAAACATGCAATTAGCTAGGCCTAAAGGCTTCAGGGATATTTCTCACCCTTTGAAATGTTAATTGATGCTATGAGACATAGCATGATTTAAGGTGGGTGAGGGAAATTTCAAGGAAATTTCAAAATTTTTGTGTTTAACAAATTGTTGGTGAATGTAATGCTTGTGTGATAAAATGAGAAAATTTTGAAAATTTTTTTGGGAGTCAAGCATGAATTCATCACCCGCTGGTTTTTCTTTTCGGTTCTTTTCCGACGGGGGGTTTTTGAACCGAAGAAGAATAAATTCTTTTTTATTTTTATTTTTATTTTATTTGTCTGTATAGAATGTTTTAGTCGTAGTTAGGACTGTTTCCAACGATGGATGGATGACGACCGTCTTGAGGAAAATTAGTCGATAGATGTTGGGATTTTTTAAACCGTAGCTAATGGATGCTTGATGTTCTTGTTATGTGCTATATATGATTGTAAGAGGCAAGTATGTTCAGTGTTGAAGCATGCAAATGTATAACTTTGTTTGAGACACTTAGGCTCTTGAACTTGACTCAATAGGATTGAAGCTTAATGTTTGAATTCTTGTGATTAGCTGAGTAAGAGTCTGCTGAATATGTCTTGAATTGAGCATGTGCCATGAGTGTAAGGTTTTTGAGTATTCTATGCTATTGTGGATTGTCTGTGAACTTGCCTGTGTTTATAAATGAAATGAAGGATGTGAATTGTAGGAGATGATTTAGGCATTTCTTTGAATTAACCTAAAATTTATCCCTCATTTTACCTACCTTGAAAAATTAATCCTAGTTAGCCCTGTTGAGCCTTGAGCCTATTCTTTGATAGCTGCAACAGAAGCTTAGACTTTTCTTTCATTAACCTTGAATTTGACCCAAAGCTCCTAAGCGCTTGGAGAAGAAAAATCTAAAAGAGTAAAGGAGTGAGAGGAATGAAAAGAAATGAAAATTAGCAAGTTGTAGAAAGTGAGAAGAATGACAAAGGTGCACTTGTGTGAAAGTGGCTGATCACTATTAAGGAGTAAGAAAATAATTCTATGAAAAGTTACTATGGAAATCCTTTACTAATAAGCCAAAAGTGCCTAAATAAAGGGGGAACAAAAGAGGAAAAGAAAACTACCAAGGATAAAAAGGTGAAGTAAGGGAAGGGAAGTTCGCCATGAGGGCGTGATGTACTAAAAGCGCTTAGGAAAGATAGTCACTATTACTGGCCATAATAGTATCTACCTGTACCTGAGTTACCTTGCAACCTACAAAGTCCTAACTTACCCATTCATACATCCTCAAATTAGTGGAGTAAAACACTAAGGGCAAGCTTATGGGTCATGACATGATGCATGAGAATTCTTTGTGAGAGTGAGGAAATTTATTTATGTACCCACACATGTTGTGATGTAAAAATTATTTTTGTGTGTGTTGGGTAATCCTCTTTCCGTGAGGGCACATGTTGAATGAAGGATATATATTCATGTGAGATTTTAATCAGTTGATTTGCACGAGTTTGCTATGATTTGAGAGTCGATTCTTGAGGTTAAGAAGTCTTAACATAGTTGTATTTCATAGATTGTTCTATTTTTAACTTGTATCTTGAATAATCATCATAGTCGTATCTTGAATTACCTGGCTAAATTAGTTATGTGGAGTTCCAATTGCATGATATTTAAAAGGTTGTTCGGAGACGAACAAGGCCAAGTGTGGTTGTGATCACGGGCAAAAATATCATGCCCGTGATACGCTTTATAACTTAAATTAATCGTGTTGTCTAAGTTATTTTATACATTTTCATGTGATTTTATATAAATGCGAAGATATGTGCTAACCAACATGATTAGCCTTTTGTTTTGTAGGTTTTAATGACTTTTGAGGACTAATCCATGAGTTGGTGAAGTAGAGGCTTGGAAACGTAATTAACACGCGAACGTCGGCAAAGAGTAGGCACAAAATAGCACACCTGCGCGTCGGCAACGTGCCACGGCAGGCAGGCTGCGCACAACAGCCCACCTGCAGGTTGGCAACGTGCCACGGCAGGCTGGCTGCGCGACAAGGAGTAGCCAACGTGCTGCCCAAGCAGCGTGCCACGCTGCCAACGCGGCAGGGTGCTGCCGAGGCTGATTTTCAGGTTGTTCCAGTGAGCTCGTGATGCCCCGTGTCGGCGGAGGCAGTGCTCATGATACACTCCAGACACGGAGCCGCCCCACGACAGGACAAATTAAGCACGTTCATTTACTATAAACAGGGACCCTTAGCTCCTAATTCCATTTGTCACGATTTTATTCTCGGAAAACTGCCTAGGAGAGAAGGGAGAAGTGGGAGAACTCAGCTAGCGTTTGTCAAATTCCCTTCCATTTACCAATCTCGTGTAAGTATGTAGTTTAGGATTAGATTAATAGTAGTGTAGAGAGTTTTACGAACATGAATGGCTAGAACCCTTCCTCTAGGGTTGAAGCCATGATTATGATTGTGATTTTATGAAATTGTTTTGGAATCAAGTTATTGATTGTTGTTTTGTCTTGCATTCTGATTCGTTGGTTGTTTTTATGATTGATCACCATGAAAGCATATTTTTTAGCTTGGGTAATAGCTTGAGAAGCCAATACCTGGTCAGACATGAGAATGTGGGAGCATGATAGTAACTCGGGAGATCCTGTGTTTGGATAGAAATATACCTAACACCTTGCTTGGTTGACACACGGGGGTTATGTGAAAGACCAATCTGGGATGTCACATCACCACTGAAGAAGTAGTTGTGAGGCTGTTGAGTTAAATGGTTAGACGTACGAGATCCCTTAACGTTTCCCCCGTAAACCACAACATAATTGATTGCCCGCGACTAGAAAATTAAACCCTCGCTCACAATGATGCAGTGAGGCTAGATTGCCGTGTTTAGAGCTCGAAAGACCATGAACATGCAATTCTAATTATGTGAAATAACAATTGATAGTTCCATGCTTATTCCATTGCAAATCGTAGGATCGCATGATTATCTGGTTTCAACTCTATGTTGCTCCTAGGTACTTTCAGAATATTTCGTTGACCCAAACTTAGACTTAATTATTCTTCAATCGAAAATGTCTGTCACCAACACTTTAGATATTTAAGATCACACTAGAAATGGATAGTTAGAGGAATGGGTCCAGTCCCTGTGGGTTCGACAATCCAGTTCTTAAAAAGAGCCACTATATTACTTGCACGACCCGTACACTTGCGGACGCGCTCGATGTGAAAAAGAGTCGTCAAATTATTGGCACTCGATGCGGGCTACGTCAAGGGACACCACGACTCGTGGTGCACCCAACGAGTCGTGGTGACCAATACTTTAGGTGCCTACCCATTCTTCCTCTTCCTTCCATCATCCTTGACTACGACTGACTTAATGAGTCATGGGGCTGACCACGACTCGTGGTCACCCCAAACTTAAAATTTACAACTAAGTCCAACTCCTCACTATGAGTCACTTAATGACTTGTGGTCATCCTAACAGGTCACTGGACGACTCGTCCTATGACCTAGTGCAGAAAATCATATTTTCTCCGTTTCAACTCGCGGGTCTGATTTTAGGGCTTTCAGGGTATAACATAAGGCCCTATCCATCTGATAATAACTGGAGGATTGTTACAGCTTTATACTTGATAAAAAAGGAATATTACTGCTAAGAAGATGATGATCAATTCCCTTTTCAAAGGGACTTTATAACAGCAAACAATAAGCTCTATTCAATAATCAAAATGATATCTAGAATTTTCATGATATTGAATTCACGATATTTATTATCTGATATGGGAAGAATATGTATAAATATATCAGTTAAAGGTCAAACTCATACTCAATGGAGTTCGCAACAACAATAGCAACAAACTAGATGTAACGCCTCGGACTTTTGGGCTAAGTTTGAAACCGCTCTAGGTATTTTTATAGTGTCGAACCTGATGAATTTAATGCAAACTAAGTGTTAAGATTAATTGTTAAGTGTGAAAAGTTCATTGGATACAAATTAAGGTCATAAGGTACCTCTAGCAAAAAGTTGAGGTGAGAGCCTTCTTACAGATTGAGTTTTCATATAAGTTCTTATAAGGGTCAACTTAAAACAAACATAACTCCCAAGTTAAGAAGAAATTTTCAGTGATTAAACCATCAAATTGAAGACCTTTGATTCTTCTTTCCAATGCATCTGACCTTCTATCAATCAAAATTCGGAGTAAATAGTTATGAGCATTTTACTGAAGCATTATCAAGTGACATATTGTCACCAGACGGGTCAAAGTCAATAACATGTGAAGCTGCCAAAAATGATCTTAAGTTTATTATAGGGAATTTCCATGGTTTAATTTCCTAAGCCCAGATGTTTTGGAATTTCTAAAGGTATTATTTAAATACTCTTAAAGCCTAATCACCTAGTTCTTCCATTACAACGTAGAATTCAAGGATCAAAGCTCTGAAATTTTTCAAGAAGCTGGGAAGTCTTCTCCTCCAAATTAGGGTTCTTCAAGCTTGAGTCTAAGGTTCTATTTTTTTAGGAATGTAAGGCTAACCTAATTAAGAATTCCTATTAATCTTTATGCGCTACATCTATGAAAGAATTCATTGAGATCAAAACTAGGGTTTTTACCCAACTCTTGAATTGTTTTATTCTCTATCTATATGTGTTGAATTACCAATATTTAATTCTTCATATTGAGTTGTTTATTTATGCCTCTTGATTATAATCCTACACCATTGATTGTTGTTGATTCTTGATTCTTGATTCTTGATTCATGTCTCATATCCCATGAACCTAAGTTGCATGAAAGCATGATTTTTAATAAGCATGATTTTAAACTCATGTATTTTGAAAGTAAATGCATTGTTTTCATAAATATTAAATATATTTTCTTGAGATCATACATAATGAGATTTTAACATAAAGATATGATTTTTAGCATGATTTTCAAAAGCTTAAGTAAATTGTTATATCTGAAAGACATTAGATGATTTTGAGCCAAGGCTCACAAGTTTTTAAAGAAAGTTTTAGAGTCAAGACTCCCAAGTAATGTATTTAGCAATGTTATGATTCAAATATCTTCATGATGTTTTAAAGATGCTTTAAACTATATTTTAAGGAATAGGATCGTAGGCAAGTTTAAAGATGATTTTTTTGAGTAGAAGTCTATGTTTTGATGTTTCCTAAGTAAGGAATTTGACTAAATATGAGGAAGATTACTTTGGGAGGAGTATTTTGCAACGAGTGGGTGACGGGGTTCAAATAATCCCTAAGCCCCATAAATACATCGCCAACATAGGTAAGGATCGTACCGTTGGTTCGAGCGACTCCACAGATAGTCCCAGGTAAGGACTTTGGTTGTTAGGTATCCCAGATTGTGATCATCCTCTATGCTGGCAAGGTTTTGGACGACTCTTCCTACTTGAGCGAGATTGTTGGGCATCATGTGCTCATTCATAGTGGTGTAGGATATGAGAAACTCCCACCCAAACTAGTATTGATATACTTCACTTGCATAAGTATTTACAGAGATGTTTTGGTGCATAAGTTTTATTACATAAACTATTTTACATATTTTCATATTGTTTCCTATGCATCATATTGAGTTCTAGAGTACGGTCCCCTTTTATTATTTCATGTCAAGTTCATTAATTCCAGTTATGTCCTTAACTTAAGATATTCTTGCTAACGTTGTGTCGCTCAGCTCTTTTACATACCATACATTCCACATACAGATGCCTTTTTTGGTGCTGCATCGTATTATGATGTAGACTCAGGTAGACAGGATCAACAGCGGATGCTTCGCTAGGACATCATCTACATTCAACTTTTGGTGAGGCCTCCTATATATGGAGAGTCTGAGTTATTGAGTCTTTTATTTATAGAGCATGAGGAGCTATAGGAACTATATTCGGGCATCCCTTCTACAGTTATAGAGGCTTCATAGATAGAGTTTGATATTGAGTCAATAATGTTACTTCTTAACATTTATTTTAGTTATAAAATTAATTCTCTTTCATTATATTGAGCTCACTATGTTTCAGCTTTCGCATTATTTATTAAAATCTAAATTAATAGTATGCCAGGCCGAGGGTTTTCTTGGATCACAATAGTGGTCTGAGTGTCGGTCGATGCCCTGGATCTAGATTTAGGGTGTGACAAACATTGTATCAGAGCTCTAGGTTTTCAAGAGTCCTAGGGTGTATATGAAGTCGCATCTAATAGTGTCCTTCTTATCAGTGTGTTGTGCGTCACATCTATAATTAGGAGACTATAAAGAGTTATTACTTCCCTTCTTTCATACTCCGGATCATGTGATAGAGTTTAACTCTATAAAAATTTCCTCCTAACTTGCACATTCACATGCTCCAAAGCATAGCGGATGTTGGGCATATTCTTATGCCTATCTGCCATGTTTTTCCCATCTTTTGCCTTGTTGTGATTTTATAATCCTTATGAAATGTATATATTCATATTTATGTGTTCCTTGAGAGCTAACAATTATTTTTAGATGTTTCAAGCAGGAAACCAAGGAAAAAGGTCTAAAAAATGACCCAAGGTGTAAAGAAAGAAGAGTTCGCAAAAGTTAGCCCGGTGAGATGGCTCGCGTGGTGCGCCAACCTCTAAATTTTAGAGAAATCTTCACAAAATTTGGTGCTATGGGTGGCGTAGCTTGCTAGGTCTCTAACTGTAGAAGAAAATTAGGTCAATGCCTTGGCGAGATGAGCGCATGGAGCGCCAAGAGCATTAACTTAGGAAATATTTCCAACACTCAGGTGCTTTGAGTGGTGTGGCGCACCAGAAGGGTCCAGAGGCTCAGAAATTTAACTAAAACCTTGGTGCATTTGCTTGCGTGGGGCGCCTGACGAAAACTTTTAAGGAGAATTAATCCAAACCTGGTGCATTGGATGGCGTGGCAAACCTGGGCAACTCGTAAGCTAATTACTTAAGGGCAAAAGTGTCACTTAATGCATTGCTTCTACATATAACATCTAGGTCATTTGTTAGAATATAATAGATCATATTACATCATTTGTATACAGCTTTTGGGGAGAAAATAAAAGAAGTTCATTACCTGAACATGAGTGGTTAAACTCCTATTCTAGAGTTTTATCCATAGAAGATGGTTGACGTTTGATAATTTGTTTATGAGTGAAGGTTATTTATTCTTACTTATGTTAATTACGTATTTGATAGATTGATCGCCTTTCGAATAAATCTATTTGCTTTTGGTTTAACTCGGGAGGGGGAACTAAAAGGGTTAAAAGTAAGGATAGAACAGGTATTCAAAGACTCTTGTTTGACTAACTCAAGATAGAAGTCATTGATGAGGATAGGAATATACCCTTCAACCTTGTTTAACTGAATACAAGTAGCCACAACCTTCGTCTCATGATTCTCTGCGACCATAGATATATAGGCGTTAGGGTTCATGGGATAGTTCTTGGATGTTTGGGAGAATGGCAAGAAATAGGATAGTAACTTGTAACTAGCAACCTTAGAAAGAATTAATCTAGTGTATTCAAGTCTTGAAAACTCAACCTGAAGTGAAAGTGCCATTTCCCTAGATTTTCATCATTATTTGAAGTACAAACACATTTGAACTGATTTTAGTTCATTAGTTAATTTACATTTCAAGTTTAGTCGCATAATCTCCAAATCCTTTCCCAATTTTATCCGTGTTTATTAGAATAGTGAAATAAGATGTTAACCTTAAATGATTAATCTGACAATTCCCTGAGGGATCGATATCGGACTTCACCATCTTATATTACTTGATGACCATGTGCACTTGGAAAACATCAAGTTTTTGTCGTCATTGCTGGGTAATTGAAAATTGATTAATCATTTTTAGGTTAGGATTTTTATTCCGCTATTCTATATTTTACGTTGTGTTTGTTGGTTGTTCAAGTTTACAGGTGCTATGTGCTCAGCCTATGCCAACTACAAGAAGTCAGGGACCCCCCTTGGCTTCTTTTGATCAAGAAATGGTGAGAACCTTTCACAGGTTAGCTATGGAGAATAATGAGCAAGCCCAGGAAAACAACTTGGAGAGGGTTCCAGTGCTTAACTTTGCTACGCTAAACTTGGAGAATGCTTCCAAAGAGATCATCAAGTCGGTCATCACTAGAAACTTCATGATGAAGGTAGGGACCGTGTTGTTGGTCCAAAATACTTGCCAATATTAGGGCAAGCTACACGAGTCTCCTCACAAACATCTTATCACATTCATGGAATTGAGTGAGAATTTTCAGTATAGAAACGTGTCAGATGAGTATGTTAAGCTCACATTTATTTTTGTTCTCACTAATTGGAGAAGCCAAGGAGTGGCGTCAAAATGAGCTAGTAGGTTCCATCACTACATGGGAGGATCTTTCCAATAAATTCGTTAACAGGTTCTTCTCTTCAAGGAGGGAAAATATCTAATTTTTTGTAGAAAGATGGTGAGACCTTAGCTTAGGCGTGGAAATGATACAAGGGCTACTTGAGATATGGCCTGCATCTCATGCAACCGAATGAGATTATTAGGCATAATTTTATTGAGGGGCTGGAGCTAGAGTCAAAAATCTTACTTGGCGCTATTGCACATAGACAAACATAGTCCAAGAGCTATGATGAGATAGAGGCTCTTTTGAACCTCATTTCAGCAGGAACTAGACTATCAGGACTCAGGTAGAGGGTTAACAGCAGCCAAGGTGCCAGGAAAGCTCGAGGTAGATGGTGTAGTAGCAATCCGAGCTGATATCATCCTAGTGAATATGATCGACAAGCTTGTAACCACACTAGCAGGATGTCAGGTTAACAAGGTTCACCTGGTCCAGACTCCACCACCATCATCTGAGGTGCGTGGAGAAGGCCATTCTTATTCAGGTTGTCCACTAAACCCAAGGTCTATTTATTTTGTGGGACAACAAGGTTATGGTATAGGTTTTGTAGGTAACAATTACAACCATGGGTATAGGAATGTAGAAAATCCCTCATGGAAAGGAAATCAAAACTTCAAAATACCCCAAAACAACTATACAAGACCTCAGGAACAACAACCTAGAAGCTCACTAGAAGAGACGATAAAGTAGTGGATGGTTCAGCAGACTCAGGTGGATAATGATATGCAGAAGTCCATCCACAAGTTGGAAAGACAGATGGGGCAATTGTCTCTTTAGAAGACTAACAGATTGCAAGGGGTACTTTCGAGTAACACCGAGAAGAACCCCAAGGAAAATGTGAGCGCAATTTCTTTGCGCAGTGGAAAAGAACTGGGTGAGGATATCCCCAGAGATAAGAAGGTTAATTCAAAGCAAGTTGTGCCATCCAGGTAGGAGGTAGGTGAGTCAAGAAACTCACAGCCGAAATTAGTAGAAGTCAGATGTCATGACCTGAGAGTACACCCGAATCGTAGACACGAGATGAGGAGCCCCGAGGGACCCCAAGTCAACCCATGGCATGAGCATATAACTAAACCATTCACATAAGGCAAAAGAATTAGCTTAATAATAATAAACTAAATGAAACCATGACATGAAATATAAGAAACAACAAAACATGATCCAAGCGTAAACAACTGATTACTACAAATAGATCTGAAAACCTCTAATCATAATAGATGGGTTGAAGGGACAAGACCCCAACTAACCCCAACATACTAAAAATTCAAAGACAACAAGATCCAAACACGATGCCCTCAACCCATGAGGACTCTCCACTAAGAACTAAGAGCAGATCTGAGATCAAGCTAGGACCGATGCTGGACCTGTGA
Source organism: Datura stramonium (assembly GCA_018107945.1). Lineage (NCBI taxonomy): Eukaryota > Viridiplantae > Streptophyta > Magnoliopsida > Solanales > Solanaceae > Datura > Datura stramonium. The sequence continues at coordinate 88,232 of JACEIK010000506.1, read as the reverse complement.
ACCGGAGCTTGTATCATAAAATGATACAACATAGAAAATATGCGGGTCAGTACTTGAATTGTACTGAGTATGTGAGGTATGAAAAACAATACTTGAAAACATAAAAGTTATAGGACTGGGAACATCATGAACATAAATACTGAGATCATAAATATATCGTAAGACTCAAGATTTCCAAAATATCCATAAACCTGTCGTAGTCATAACATGAGGGAAAAAATTTCATAAACATGGCTTGAGCCAAAACAACACAATCATACATGCATTAAAACATTAGGAACAATGGGAGATTTGTATAACCGATATACCCTATACGAGCACACATGGAGCACGACCTGAGTATAGCATATCGAGTTGGATTGTCCTCACCTAGGAGCCTTCCGTGACTACTCTAGGGTTACTAGTTTTGTCGCCGCCTACAGGCTATATGATGTTGCCTATAGGGCTATATGACGTTGCTCCAAGGAGCGATATGCCGTCCCAGGGGACGATGCAGAGGCCCAAGAGCCATATTACAATCTATTCCATGGTTTGACTACTATTTTTATGTCGTATCGGCATCACACACTCGTCGAGCCTCGTGCCCAGGGTGTAGTTATCAGGAGTCCATCGGACTCAGACATAGCTACTGATCAGGAGTCCATCAGAATCAGACACAGCTACAGATCAAGAGCCAAGCGGGTTCAATGCAGACCTAGGGGACAAGTAGGTTGGCCATAGCACAAGTAGAGTCATAGAAACCTGGATAAGGGTATATAGATTGAAGTGTACTTTTTAGGGCTTAAAGGGGTCACGGTAGGTTATTTCTGTGTTTCTTGTACCTTCTAGGCTTATGGGGGCTAGATTAGGTTCTTGTTCATATTCTTGTCTGCTAGTTATAGCTTATGGATGTGTAATATTAATGTTTTAGCTCACGTACGTGTAGCATTTTTCTAGATGCAGATTATGAATAAGCCAACTTACAAGTTAATCTTTATGCCCCTCCTTTCTACTTACTTTTAGTCTTTAACAATTTTTGTTCATCTTTTTATTACTATATTACATATTCGGTATATATTGTACTGACGCCCATCCTTGGGCACTGCATTACTTGCCTACAAGTTTAGACAGACAAAGTTTAGGATTTTCAATAGTAGTTGTCTAGAGTCAACAGTTTGGCCAGCTCCTATCATTCGGAGTTGCCAGGTTGTAGAGATTATAGTCTTTCATTTGTATAGCATTAGGGTAGGCCAGGGCCCTGTCCCGACCACTATTTGTATTCATAGAGGCTTGCAGACTACATTCTTCAGTTAGTTGGTTTTTGTTGGTCGTGTGAGGCCTTAATTAGCTATGTTTTGTGTGTTGGCCATGTGGGGCCTAATATAGTAGCTTGTTATCATTTCTATTATAACTAGACAGCATGGTGGTCTTGTCGGCCCGCATAGGATCCCTTTTGTTGCCTGTTGTTGGCTAGCTGTTTTTGTTTACAATTGGTTATATGGCCTTGTCGGCTAAAGGATGTGTTTACAGCTGAGTTACAGCTCATTGTTTTCTTGAATTGAGTTGTAGACACGCACCAAACGTGCATAAGCCCAGCCAGGTTAGTCAGATCCCAGTGTGGCACTAGGTTCCTGTCATGCCTCCCAGGTGGGGTGTGAAATTTATTAAGGGATTTTTTTTAATTCCTAAGTTCCTAAGGCATAAAATAAATCGTTTTAAGCTCAAAGTAGAGTTTTTTAAGAAGGGTTAAATCATTCTAAGCCTATCTTAATTCATGCTTGCAAGTTTAGAAGTTTGAGAGATGATCAAGGCTAGTTCTTCAAAGTTCTTCCTTAATTCTATTTGGGCAATCAAGGAAGTGGTAAAATCAGATCCCTTCAGGTATGTAAGGCTATGAATGGGTGCAATAGTCCACACCCATGCCCAATTCCGTCTCAATTCATGATGTTCTAATGCCCAATTCCGTCTCAATTCATGATGTTCTAATTGATGATTCCATGGGGTTTTTACCCAAATGCATGAATTCCTAAGTTTCAATCATGGATATGATCTAAGAATGTTTTAAATAATGAATTATGATTAATGGGAAGATTTTACAATATTTTAAATTATAAATTATGTTTTCAAGTTTTCTAAACTATGATGCCCATTCATGAATGTTCATAAAAGTTGAGATATATGAAGTATGTGTTCATGTATGATGAGATGTTTTTGAAG
>JACEIK010000506.1:71541-82954 GCA_018107945.1 Datura stramonium | reverse complement strand
CTTATGTTTAAGGATGCTACATCCGAGACCCCGACTATAGTAGTGTATGAATATCTAGAAGTGTTCCCAGATGATCTATCGGGACTCCTTCCCGAGCAGGAGATTGATTTTGATATTGACCTTCTTTCTGATATGCAACCTATATCTATTCCTCCTTATAGAATGGTTTCATCTGAGCCTAAGGAGTTGAAGGAGGAGTTGAAAGACCTTTTAGACAAGGGATTCATCAGACCGAGAAAATTCCCATGGGGTGCACCAATTCTCTTTATTCGCAAGAAAGATGGTTCTCTTCGTATATGCATTAATTATTGGCAATTGAACAAGGTCACCATCAAGAACAGGTATCCTCTCCCCAGGATTGACGATTTGTTCGACCAACTTTAGGGTGCTAAGTTCTTCTCGAAGATTGACCTCAGATCTGAATACCATCAGCTCAGGATTTGGGAGAGCGATATTTCGAAGACAGCCTTTAGGACTTGGTATGGTCATTACGAGTTTGTAGTTATGTCTTTTGGACTAACGAACGGTCCTGCAGCTTTTATGGATTTAATGAACAGGTTGTTCAAGCCATATCTAGACATGTTCGTGATTGTGTTCATAGATCATATCCTCATATACTCGCGGAGCGAGGAGGAGCATGCCGCTCATTTAAGGGTGGTGTTACAAACCTTGAAGGATCATCCGCTATACGCTAAATTCAGAAAATGTGAGTTTTGGTTGAACTCAGTGGCATTTTTTGGTCATGTGGTGTCAAGTGAGGGTGTACAGGTAGACTCTCAAAAGATAGAGGCGGTGAAAAATTGGCCTAGACCGGTGAATCCTTTGGATATCAGGAGTTTCTTGGGTTTAGCTGGCTATTATCAAAGATTTGTTGAGGGGTTTTCATCTATTGCAGCACCATTGACCAAATTGACTCAAAAGAAAGTGAAGTTCCAATGGTTCGGAGGCTTGTGAGAGGAGCTTCCAAGAGTTGAAGACTCGACTCACCTCTGCACCGGTGTTAACCTTACCCAAAGGTACCGATGGTTTGTGGTATATTATGATGCTTCGAGGATCGGTATTGGTTGTGTATTGATGCAGGATGGTAAGGGTATAGCATATGCTTCCAAAGAGCTGAAGGTCCATGAAAAGAATTATCCGACTCATGATCTTAAATTGGCGGCAATAGTATTTACCATGAAGATTTTGAGATATTATTTGTATGGGGTCCACATAGATGTGTTTACGAACCGCAAAAGAGTACAATACATGTTTATCTAGAAGGATCTAAATCTATGACAAAGAAGGTGGTTGGAGTTACTCAAGGATTATGATATGACTGTCCTTTACCATCTGGGCAAGGCTAATGTGGTAGCAGACTCTCTTAGTAGGCTTTTTATGGAGAGCGTGTCCCATGTAGATGAGGGGAGGAAGGAGCTGGTGAAGTATGTGCATCGGTTTGCACGGTTGGGAGTTCATTTGGTTAACTCGATCAATGGTGGTGTCATTATTCAGAACGGATTAGAATCATCCTTGGTGACTGATGTAAAAGCTAGAAAAGATGAGGATCCTATCTTCGTAAAGTTGAAGGAAGCCATTCAAAATCAAAAGGTAGAGGCCTTCTTCCAAAGGAGGAGATAGTGTACTCCAATATCAGGGTTGTTTGTGTGTTCTGGATGTGGATGATTTGAGAGATTGGATGTTGCAACGAGGCTCATGGTTCCAGATATTCGATACATCCAGGTGCCACCAAGATTTACCGTGACCTACAGAAAGTCTATTAGTGGAATGGCATGAAGAAGGACATATCAGGGTTTGTCGCTAAGTGTCCGAATTGTCAACAGGTGAAAGTGGAGCGTCAAAGACTGGGAGGTATGCTTCAAGACATTAGTATTCCTACTTGGAAGTGGGAGGAGATTAGTATGGACTTCATCACAGGGTTGCCTCGCACTCGTCGACAGTATGACTCCATTTGGGTAGTTGTGGATAGGTTGACCAAAGTAGCTCATTTCCTACCGATCAAGACTACCGATTCAGTAGAGGATTATGCTAAGTTGTACATTCGGGAGATAGTTCGGTTGTATGGAGTTCCCTTTCCCATCATATCAGATCAAGGTACTCCGTTTACCTCCCAGTTTTGGAAGTCATTTCAAAAGGGACTTAGTACTCAGGTCAAGCTTAGCACAACATTTCAACCGCAAATAGATAGTCAGGCAGAGCAGACTATTCAGACTCTAGAGGACATGTTGAGAGCATGTGTGATTGACTTCAAGGGTAGTTGGGATGACCATTTGCCTCTCATTGAGTTTGCGTAGAACAACAACTATCATTCCAACATTCAAATGGCTCCGTTTAAGGCTTTTTATGGGCAGAGAAGTAGATCACCTATTGGCTGGTTTAAAGTCGGTGAAGCTGTGATGATAGGACCAGATTCAGTCCATGAGGCCATGTAAAAGGTTCAGCTTATAAGGGACAAGTTGAAAACAACTCAGAATTGCCAAGAGTCCTATGCGGATGTGAGGAGGGATCTTGAGTTTGATGTTGATGATTGGGTGTTTTTGAAGGTATCCCCCATGAAAGGAGTGATGAGATTTGGGAAGAAAGGAAAACTCATTCCCCGTTATGTTGGCCCGTACCGGATTGTGAAACGGGTTGGCAAGGTAGCATATGAGTTGGAATTTCCCTCAGAATTAGCTTCAGTCCATCCAGTTTTTCATGTATCGCTCTTAAAGAAGTGTTTGGGTGATCCAGCTCTGGTTGTTCCGGTGGACAGTGTCGGTGTGAAGGACAACCTTAATTATGAGGAGGTTCTGGTGGAAATACTGGATCGTGAGGTTCGTAAGCTAAGAAAAAAAGAAGTAGCCTCAGTCAGATTTATGGAGGAATTAGAATGTTGAGGGAGCTACGCGGAAGCCGAAGCAAATATGATGGCTAAATACCCACATCTAATCCCTTCTAGCTTAGTTTCAGCTTGAGGTATCAGTTTCCTCCTTAGTACTCTATTCAGTTTCATGTTTAACTTATGTGCCCCAGTTTCTTTCATGTTAATAAATGTATATGTGATTCGGGAATTCAGTCCGGTCATGTAATTCAAATCAGAGTCATTCATTTCATCAGTTTTCAGCACATATGTTCAGTATTTGAGTACGATGATTGCATTTCTATGCTTTTCAGTATGATTTCCAACATTTGAGGATGAATATTTCTACGGGAGAGATATTGTAATACCTCAAAAACCCTAAGATCAGATCCGGGAGTTGGAACAGAGAAAATAGGAATTTCTGCACCAGGTCACAGGATGAGTCATCCAGTGGCCCATCAGAACACCACAAGCCGTTAAGTGACTCGTGGGGAGAGGGTTAGACTTAGATTTAAATTTGGGATTTGAGGTGACCATGGGTGTGACCACGATTCGTGGTCAACACCACTCGTCAGGTGTCCGGTTGTCAAGAGTTGACTCAATATTTGGTGAATGGGGGCAGTGAAGGTAATGACTGGTCTGATCACCATGAGTCGTGCTGTCCCTTGTGGTGACCCCCAGAGGAAGAATTGGCAGTGAAGGTGATGATTGGTGACCATGAGTCGCGGTCACCAGTAACGATCCATCCAGTCCCTCGTTGGGACAGGCAGTCTATTTTTCCCTACGAGTTTATTAAGGTCTTTTTCGTAATTCCTATGTTCCTAAGGCCTAAAGTACGTCATTTTATGCTCAGAATAGAGTGTTTTAAGAAGGGTTAAATCATTCTAAGCCTATTCTAATACATGCATGCAAGTTTAGAAGTTTGAGAGGTGATCAAGGCTAGTTCTTCAAAGTTCTTCCTCAATTCTCTTTGGGCAATCAAGGAAGTGGTAAAATCATATCCTTTCAGGTATGTAAGGATATGAATGGGTGCAATAGTCCACACCAATGCCCAATTTCCTCTCAATTCATGATGTTCTAATTGATGGTACCATGGGGTTTTTACCCAAATGCATGAATTCCTAAGTTTCAAACATGGGTATGATCTAAGCATATTTTAAATGATGAATTATGATTAATGGACAAATTTTACAATGTTTTAAATTATATATTATGTTTTCAAGTTTTCTTTCCCATCCATGAATGTTCATGAAAGTTGAGATCTATGAAGTATGTGTTCAAGTATGATGAGATGTTTATGAAGAAAGTATGATTTCAAAATACCCATGCTTATGTTCATGTTTTCAAAGTGAATCAAGTTGATTTCAAGCATGTTAAAATATTGGCAAGCCCGTGTGATCAAGTATGCCTTATGATTTCGTGAAATAGCTTACCATATGGTTTTGGAGTCAAGACTCCTAATTATTTTTCAGCTTGTGATATGGTTTGAGCCAAGGCTCCTCATGTTATGATTTCAGATTATGCATGTATGTTATTATTCAGCTTCGTTGAAAAATGATATAGAGAATATGCATGTTTTTTGGAGTAGTTTGTAGCACTGAGTAGGCTAAGGGTCAGTGAACCCTATGCCTCAGAACTACGCATCAACATAGGTATGATCAGATTATTTGGGACCTCCTTTGGAGCTTTCCCCTACCCCCAAGGGGCCTTGATCTTGATATCGATATCATGGTAGCGTCCTTAGCCCTGGCAAGGCTTTGAACGGCTCTTCCCACTTGAGTGTGGTAGTTGGGACCACGTAAGCTCTATCATTGTAATGTCGGTTATATGAAGAATCTCCCTTTGTTTCTCATGATTTCAGTTATTCATGTACATCAATCGTTAAATTATGTTTTCAACAGGTTTGACCCAATGTTCAGTTTTACTTATGATTATCAGTTTTCAGCTTTGGGTTATCCGATTAGTTATGATCAGATCATGATTTTAGAAAATAGCATGCAAGCCCTACTCTCAGAGTCCTATCTTGATTATGTTTTATATTATGCATGTTTAATGATTTTACTTACTTAGCAATTTTACTTATCTTGCATACTCGGTACATTTCACGTACTGACTGTATACTCTATGCTGTATCATTTTATGATACATACTCCGATATTCGGACTCAGTCTTGCTGCTAGTAAGACTTCTGGAGTTAGCACTTCTCAGTATCAGTTGGTGAGTCCTCATCTTGTGAGGTCCCTTCTTATCAGTTGTATGTCGTATTTTCAGTTTTTAAAGTTTAGTGAGTTAGTTGGGGTCTTGTCCCATCAACTCGTTAGTATTAGAGGCTTCTTGGACATAGTTTGTATTTCAGTTTTGGATTCATGTATGTATTCAGATGTTATGATTGTTTAGACTTCCACTATGTTATCTATGATGATCTTCCTCTTATCTATGAATGAGTTAGATGTATGTTCATGCCATAGATCAATTAGGAGCCTCTCGGGATTTTCTATCCCATGTCTTGATCCGGACTATGTTCTGGTCGTGAAAAAGAGACGACCTGAAGTTTTTAAAACTAGTTGGAATGAAAATATATCTCATCCAAGTCGTGAAGATATAATCCCGTTGAAATGGAACCCACCTTCACGTTCTTGCTAGCGCAGTCTCGCAAAAATGCAAATATCTCTCTGTTCTAAAGTTGTCTTGGCAAACCATTTTTATGTGTTGGAAATTAGACACATATATCTTCAATTTGATAGGTATTAGGCCTCTTAAATATTTATTTATTGGGAGAAAATCTTTGAGATATTTGACCCAAATTTCAAAGAATATCTACAAGTAAGTTGCGATAACTTTTGCTGATTTTCATTTTCCAAATTTCTCGACATCGAATCTTAACATACGATCATTGAGTGATATGAAACCTCATAGCATATCCTTCTTATAGTATTAAGAACTCTTGTCCATAGCTTGAAAGTACAAGTTTATCGCTTAAATTATACGGGGTGTTACATCCTTCACCCCTTAGGAACATTTGTCCTCAAATGTAACTTAGATTCATGAATTCAAGCTTATTGGAGTAGCCAAAAATTTTGGCAGAGTCTCCTATATAATATGGACTATCTGAAAATCTAAAATGCAAAAAAGTCCAACCTAGAAGTCTCACTAAATGACACAAATAGATAAACATCATAGCTTCGCAACAATAATGCAAACAAAATACAACAACAATAATATTAAGCAACAATACAAAGTTCGAATAGGTATCTCTCCTCAATTGTTGTAATCTATACTGATATGACATAACCCTGGGGTATGAAACAAGTGAGAATATCTAGAACTCTTGTTGCCCTCAGCTTCCCAGGTCACTTCTTCCACATTCCTATTTCTCCACAGGACTTTAATGGAAGCCACATCTTTGGTCCTCAATCTATGGAGCTATCAATCTAACATGGAAACTAGAGTTTCCTCATAGGACAACTCTTCTATGATCTGAACATCCTCAATTGAGACAACCCGAGAAGGGTCTCCTAAGCACTTTCATAGCATCGATACATGGAAAATTGGATGAAAAAATTCTAGCATTTGAGGCAATTCTAGCTCATAAGCAACTCGACCTATCTTCTTGAGGATTCGATATGGCCCAATGAATCTCAGGCTAAGCTTGCCTTTCTTTCCAAATCTCATTATGACCTTCATAGGAGAGACTTTTAGGAATATCCAATCGTAAAAATAGAACTCCAAATCTCTACATCATAAACCAAAGTAATATTTCTGATGACTTTGAGCTATCAACAATCTCTCCCTAATGAGGCTAAATTTCTCTTCAGACTGATGTATCAAGTCAGGTTCAATCATCACTGATTCGCCTACCTAAAACCACCTAGTGGGGGATCTATACTTCTGCCCATACAAGGCCTCACAAGGTGCCAGCTTAATGCTAGAATGGTAATTCTTATTATATGAAAACTCAATAAGAGGTAGGTGATCATCCCAAATTCCTTCGAAGTCTAGCACACACGCTCGTAACATATCCTAGAATGCCTGAATCTTGCGCGTAGCCTGGCCATCTATCTGGGGATGAAAAACTGTACTCAGATTAACCTGTGTCCCTAATACCTTCTGGAATGACTTACAAAAATTGGCTGTAAATTGTGCTCCTATGTCGGAAATAATAGATACTAGGACCCCATGTAGTTTGACTATCTCTCTGATATACAACTCAGCAAAATCTTCAGTTGTAAATGTAGTCCTAATTGGAAAGAAATGGGCTGATTTTGTAAGCCCATCCATAATGACCGAAATAGAGTCCAATTTATGCCTGGTATGAGGTAATCCTGTAACTAATTGCTTCCCATTTCCACATAGGCACGTCTATCTCCTGAGTTAACCCATCGGGCTTCTGATGTTCAACTTTTACTTGAACTGGGACATTGTTCTGCGAACTCAACAATATCTTTCTTCATCCCACACCATAAATAGATTTCTTTTATATCATGGTACATCTTTGTCGAACCCGAGTGAAGAGAATAGCGGGAATAATGTACCTCTACCATGATTTGATTGATGAAGCCCTGAAATATTTGAAACATAGAGTCGGCCTATAAATCATAAGACTCCGTCTCCTATTATCTCAAAGGCTAATGACTGTTCCTACTGATCCTTTGCAAGTCAATTTGTTATTGCAGAAATATGGCACAAACGGTTGGGTCACTTTCACCACAAGGCTCCTTTGTATAGAGTTGGAAAAGGTTTATCTCCACTTGAAGAGAAACTCCCTAGTTGCAATTTTCCATTCACCAAATCAACTTGGAGAGCAACTCAAATTATAGCTGGTTCATACAGATCTTGGAGGCCCCCAAAGAGCTCTATCATTGAAAGTAAGCGAGTATTATGTAATTTATATTGATGACCTAATAAGGATGCATTGGATATACTTCTTAAGATTAAAATCAAAGGTTGCTGAAGTTTTTTGAAAATTTAAAGCCTTGGTAGAACATCAAAGTAACTGCAAAATACAAGTGCTCAAATCAGATAATGGGACTGAGTGCATTTCAGATCAGTTCAAAAACTTTTGTGAAGTTGCTGGAATAGAGCATCAACTTACTACTCCATATAATCCACAACAAAATGGAGTAGGTGAAGAAAGAATAGGACTATCATGGAGATGTGAAGTTGTATGTTTCATGAGAAAGTGCTTCCCAAAAAGTTATAGGCACTGGTATATTTCCATTGAATAGGCAGCCCACAAAGGAAGTGAATGATTAAATTCCCTTAGAAACTTTTCATAGGTACAAACCTTTATAAAAGAACCTCAAAATTTTTGTGTTTATATTTTTCTTACATACTACAGGTGAAAACAGATAAACTTGACAAGAAGGCAGAACCTAAAATTTTCATATAAACTTGACAAGAAGGCAGAACCTAAAATTTTCATTGGCTATAATTTGCAGTCAAAATTTTACAAAATTTTCCAATCAAAAACTGAAAATAATTTAATAAGCACAGATGTGGAATTTGTTGAACATAAGCAAGGAATTGGGATGAAGAAAGCAAAAAAATGAAAGGTGATGAGTTGCACAATTTTGAGAATAGTTGATCAGCTTTTAGTTAGAGGAACTAGATCACTTCTAGATATCTATCAAAGAAGTAATGTAGCACTATTTGAACTTGTTGAATATGTAGAAGTGGAAAGAGGCAATAAATGGATAGTGCGATGCAAAGTGCGATGCAAGAGGAGCTAATCATGATTAAAAAAATAACATGTGGGAGGTAGTTGAAAGACCTTAAAACAGAAAAATCACCAGAGTTAAATGGGTTTACAAAGCTAAGCTAAATGCAAATGGTTTTGTGAATAAACGCAAAGCTAGTCTTGTAGTGAGGGTTTTGCTCAGATCCTCAGTGTAGAATTTTCTAAAACATTTACACCAGTTGCAAGATTAACACAATCAGGCTTCTTTTTGTAATTGTAGCACAAAAGAATGGAAAATCTACCAATTTGATGTTAAATAAGCTTTCTTGAATGCTTTTTTTCTGGAAGAAATCTATGTTGAGTAGCTTAAAGGGTTTGTTATAAAAACAAAGGAAAACATAGTCTACTTATTGAAAAAATCTCTTCATGGATTAAAGAAGCTCAAAAGGCTTGGTATAGTTCAATTGATGATCATCTTTCTGACATAGATTTTCAAAAAATTCTAAGTGAATCAACTCTAACATAAGGCATATTAACTCTAACATTGTTATAATTTCTGTGTATGTTGATGATCTTACAGTAACGGAAAGTAATGTTATTCTCATAGAAATGTTTAAAAGAGTGATGATGAGAGTCTTTGAAACAACAGATCTTGAAGAGATGGCGTTATATTTTTAGAATGGAGATTAAAAATAATCCAAGATCAAATATTCATTTGACAAAAGAAGTATGGAAAAGAAATTTAGAATGAATAAAATGCAAAAGTATTAGCACACCTATGAATCAAAAGGAGAAGCTGAAGGATGATGGTGCAAAACGAGTACAAGAAGGAAGCTACAGAAGCTTGATAGGATGTTTGATGTATCATATTGAAAAATGACGAGATATATTATATGCAGTAATTGTACCATCTAGATTTTTGAATTCTCTTAGTGAATTGCATATGAAAGCTGCAAAAGTAATGCCAAGATATGTCAAAGGCACAATGGAGTCAAATTTATCAAGTGTAAAAATTTCAAACTTCAAGGATTTTATGACAGTGATTGGGTTGGTTCCATTGAAGATATGAAAAGTACTCCAGGATACTGTTTTAGTTTTGGCTCAGGATGTTTTTTTTGGTGTTTGAAAAAAATAAGAGATTATTACCCAATCAACTACAGAAGCAGAATTGTTTGCTACTACAACTATCAATCAATCTTTGTGGATAAAGAAAATCTTTTACGTTCTTGATTTGGAGATTAAGGAAAGCACTGGGACATTTGTGGAAAACCAAGTTGTTATTGCCATTTCTCACAATTCAATAATCCATAAAATATCAAGAATTTCAATGTGAATCTATATTTTGTTATAGAAGTGTAAAAATATGATCTAATGAATCTTGTATATTGCAAACTAGAAGAGCAACTGACTGATATTTTCAAAAAAGCTCTTCTAGTAAAAAAATTTGAGTTTTTGAGAATGAAACTTGGAATTTGTTGCTTTTGATGCAAGGAGGAGGGTTCAAACCGGCCTCATGAACTATTAATCCATATTGTGGTGGCACGATAACTTAGTTACTAATGTGTTTTTTTATTGCAGTAGATATTAGATATTTTATAGATAAATTTTAATTGTGAATTTTCTATCTTTAGGCATGTAGTTGTTGGTAAATTAGTTCCTAATTATTAAGAATTTTCTAGTTCAGTCATTTACTATAGATCTGTTAGAAATTTTCTAATTTTAACAACTCTTCTTTGAACTTAATAATATAACTCTCCTTTTCTTCTTTTGTTGATTTGTTTTTCATCTATTAAATGTCAACAAATTGCTCCATTGTTTACTTCTTCACTAGTTGTTTTAGTCATGTTATACAAGTAATTTAGCATTAACGATCCTACTGTTTAATCATCTCAATCTGCATGTCCTTGAACCACATTAACAAATTTAATTATCACTATAAGTCATAGATTTAGGGATAAACGATGCTTTGGTCGAGAGTTTATGAAAAAAAACATGATGATTTAGTCCTAATGGAAGATATAATAGAGATGGTCGATGGAGTAATAGTGGTTGATGAATTTTTTCCATGATGAAATCAAGGTGATGCTATCATAAATCAAGTGATAGAGGAAAAATTAACTTTGGTTTCTAAAATTACAATGGGTGAATGTGGCGGACATCAGTGAAAAGATGATAGGTTAGGCGGACTGTAGTGAAAAGATGATAGATTAATTTTAGAGAGAAAATAGAAGAACTCAATCGAGTGAATTAGGTCTTTTTTCTATGCTTATGCATTCTAGCTTATTTGACCAAGTTTTTTGGAGGCTTTTTAAAAGTATATTTTGTCTTCATAAAATATTCAGTTTTTAAAAAGTGAGGTGTTTGAAAAAGCTTCTGGGAGAAAATAAATATTTTTGGGAGTAGCAGAAGATACTTTTTTAGAAGTTAAAAAAACTAATTTTTCCTCAAAAATACTTTTTTGAAACGCTTTCGAGAAAAATGCACTTAGAAGCACTTTTAAAAAGTTAGGCCAAATAATAATTATCAAAAGTATTTTTTATATTTATTGATCAAACACAAACTTTTTCTTATTAAAAATATTTTCTTTATAAAAATACTTTTTAATATAAACTGATTATAGAAGATTAGCGAAATTGGATAAAAATTGTGTAGTTGTTTTTAATCGTGTATATGAAATTTGTGCCTGCTCAATGCCTTGAAAAAATGATATGAAGGTGATGACTTTTTATAGAGGTATGAATTTTCTGATAAAGAATGGCGGAAATGAAAACGAAAAGATTAAAAAAGATAATAATACAAAAAGAAAAAATAAAAGCAAAAGAAAAACTAAAAGGATATAGTTGACAAAGCAAATTTCTAGTGGCCGATATTATTCAATTCCTGAACTTATTTTCTAG
>JACEIK010000506.1:57851-71502 GCA_018107945.1 Datura stramonium | reverse complement strand
ATATAAAAAAATTGAGAACATTTTTATAAAACTTTAAACTTCTTTTTTCATTTAGTGTTGCTTTGAGTGTAAAAGTACTCTACTTGCAACTTGGGCAAAAAAAATGAGCTGGTTTTTTTATAATCAAATACAATATTTTTATTTAAACAGTAAATGTTATATACAATTAATTTTGAATTCAGCTAGGTACTAAAAAATAATCAAATAGAAAAAAACATCAAGAACAATTATGTGATCAACCTGAAAATAAAATCAGGACTAGCCTTACAAATTAGGAAACCAATTCAAACAACATAGGTATGTTTCTCAGTTACAATGTTTCTCCTACCATGTGTAGTTTGATGTTAGGCTTTCTTATACGTCTATTGACTAGATATATATATATCTTGTTTTGAGAGAGAAGAAGCTAAATACACCTAATTATTTTGTACTATCACATTTTTGAACTAATGAAAGTCTTCTGCTTATCTTATAGGTGAAAATTTCAAGAAATTGACTAAGTATGATGGAATTTGATGTTCCTAATGGAGAAATGTTCAAAGCAAACACACACCTCATTCTAGAGCTCTAGCAAAGCCCAACTCTTGATGTGCTAGAATATTTGTTAAGTATGGGACCAAATAAAGAACTCATGAAGCTAGGTTGGGAGTGAGCCCAAGTCTCGCCCTAGAGCTCGCTTCATGAGGTGTCTGTGCAAAAGAGGAGAATCTAATCAACTAATTATGGAAGCACAATCTAGGCCTCGCAGATGCACAAACACGAGATGCAATTTGATTTTTGGCCTAAAAGCTCACCAATTTTTGGGTGGGTCTTTTTAATATTTTTCACTTAGTATAAAAGGGATTCTTAGTCATTTTTGAAGGAGAATGTGATGTTTTTAGAGAAAAAGTACAAGAGAGAAGCTTCTCAACCCGGGGTTACTTTTTTTTTATCATTTTCTTATCTTGTCATGAAATTGAACATGATAATACATGTTTGTAACATGAACTTGAGTGGCTAAAAGCCCTTATTCTAGGGTTATGGTCTAAGTATGAGTGTTTGTATATAAAATTGAGTTGATTATACTTATTTTATCATTACAGATTATTTAATTGATTTTGTACTTACTATCTTGCTGATTTGCGACCAATAGGGTACACCCATATTCTCTATGAAACTGGAGAGACAAAAGTTGAGATAGAACAAGCTTAATTAGAGTAGGATCCTTTATAAGGAAAATGATTTGTGTCTAGGATAGAGATATACCTAGTTCGTCCTATTTAGTTCAAATACGGAAGGTTGAATCCATTTTATTATAAGCATGTCATAGAGATATAGTCATGTGAATAATCTGAGTAAAGAGTTAGAGATTCAAAAGAGTCATAACTGTATTATTAATCCCATGAATGAGCATCTCAATAAATGTTATTATATTAACGAAAGTGTGACATAAACATAAATACGAAAATGTGTCATAGACTTAGAATTCCTCTCTCACTGCTATTTTAAGGAAAATATCTATCATTCCTTGATTTATTAAATATTTAATTTTAAAGCTCCAAAAACTCCAAAAACTCCAAAACAAATTTTTCTGTAAAACACTTGTCAATTAAATAATAGTAACTTGTCCTTAATATTTGTCAACTGTGAGTCCCTATGGGTTTGACAATTGATCCTCTATATCACTGTATTACTTGTATGATCACGTATACTTGCGTGTGTTATGAAAAGTTTTTGATGCCGTTGTCGGGGACTCAAAATTGATAAAGTTAGAGATTTTTCTATTAGTAAATTTTTGATCAAGTATTAACAACTTGATATTAGTTGCCACATTTACAGGTATTAGATTTGGATGTAATGCAGTCTCAGTGGAGGCAATCTCACAGATTTTCAGCCAAAGCTTACAAGATATTCACTATGGAGACGAGAACAACAAAAAATTGAGCAGATTGCAAATATGGAAGTTGAATAGGAGGCCTCTAAGGTAGTGCATGACGTCGTAGTACCACTTGAGGGAAGTATGCATTCGTTATGAAAAGGTAAGAGTTTAAGAAATTCATGGTTCAACTTCTACATACAAGTGGGTACTTTATAGGTTTGCCTATAAAGATCTTCCATAATACATCTAGAATTTTTTGAAGATCAATGACACTTATGTCACTATAGGAGTCTCAACCATTTATGTGAGACTTACATTATTTTCCTTCTCTTTTTTTGGATGAAGCGAAGAGATGGAAAAAGTCCGAGCCTCCAAATTCTACTTTCTAGTTTAATTTCACAAAGAAGTTTCTTGCTCGATTCATTACATTTGGGAAGAATGTGTATAAAGAAATGATATCATCGAGTTTAGGAATACAGAAGGAGAAAAATTATACCAGACCCAAAAATAATTTAAAGGTACATTGAGATATTGTTGGCACCACTACCAGACCAAGAATTTGCTAGCACACACATTCATTGAAAGATTAGAGCCTACACCAAAATCCTGCTAGACTGGGCAGCAGGCGGTGAGGCCCTTGAAAAGACTTAGAATGAAATTTAGTTTTTATTGTACAGGTTATCACAAAGTAAGACAGGCTTATCTACTCAAGTGTCTACAATAGGCAATAACGTAAAGCATCTTACCAAACTATTCATGGTCTAAGCTCAACCTCAAGTTCAATCGGTACAACAAGCACATATCTTATGTAAGGTGTGCGGAGGTGACCATTCAATAGAGATGTGTGGTGCATATATGAAATTGATTAATTTCATAGGAAGCAGGCACAATTACAAGCAATCGGAACTTTGTAATAGTTACAACTCCAGCTGGAGAAGCCACCCAAAATTTTTGCGGGATGGAAAACAAAAATTATAATTAGTATAGACTGCAGGGGAAAATTTTTTTTAGCAAGAACAGGGTAACCAAGTCCACAACCAGCTGAGTGGTGTGGAAAAATTGTTGAAATGATTATTAGGTAAACAAGACAAAATGTCTGATAAGAAGGATAAATGAAAGCAAATGTGAGACACCAAGATTTTACCATTCAAGAACATAAAAAATTAATGGATCAGCTTGCTAGAGCATTAAATACAAAGCCACAGAGAGGTCTGCCTAATGATGTAGACCCAAATCTAATGCAATATAGTGCCATTACACTCAAAAGCGGTAGAGAAGTCGATAAACTGTTCTTTAAGAAGGTGGGTCCAAAGGATGACAAGGCAGAAGAGGAGGTTTATAAGGAGAAGGTAACTCAGCCACCACTCTCAGTTGCATCCAAACCACCTCGTTAATTCCCGTAAAGACTGAAGAAGCACAAGAAGGGAGCAATTGTCACTAAATTCCTAAACCTACTTAAATGAATTTATATTAATATCCCCCTTGTTGATATGCTTCAAGAATACCTCAATATGCTAGGACATCAAGAACACCATGCAAACAAAAGGTGATTCATAGAATGCGACATAGTTGGATTGATTGAGAAGTGCATGTCAGGAATCAATAATAAGTTACCCACCAAGCTAAAGGATTTAGGAATTTTCACCATTGCAATATTTAAAGTTAAAAAGGTGATAACAAGACTTTATGTGATGGATAAAACATTAATTTAATGCCCTCATCTATTTTCAAGAAACTGGAATTGGGCATACCATGCTCAGCCACTATTGTATTGAAGTTGACTGATAAATTACTAGCCAAGTCTAAGGGATTATTAAGGATGTACTGGTGTAGGTGGGGTTCTTGATATTTTCGGTGGACTTTCTGATTCTATACTTTGAGTCAAACTCAAAAGTTTCATACCTCTTGGGAAATCCATTTTTGGTAATGGGAAAGGCCTTGATAGATGTGACTATAGGGCAGTTGAAAATAAGAGCTCATGACAAGGTAAAGGTGTTTGATATCTACAAAGCTCTCAAACTTCTTGCAATTTATGAAGAACTGTCTACCATAATAGTTGTTTATATGGGCTCAGAGTCTTCTCTTATCTCTTCAAGGTCTCTTTCAGAGAAATCTTTTTGTGTAGTAGTTGAAATAGAAAATGAAGATGGAGTGGATACTTTCTTGGTCAATGGCCAGTGCTTGAAGGATTGTTGGTCCAAATAGCTTGATCGAAGAGGATCGTATTTAAAAATAATTGATGAGTTTATGGTGTAATTTCATACCACGACATTAAATCAGGCACTGATCAGGAGGCAACCTGAGGTGGTCATGCTAAGAGCTTAACTAAGGTGTTGACTAAGAGACAACCCAATTTTCTAACCATGTCCGATGTGTGATCTTGAGGGTACAGGGTAAGAATGTGGCTAAGTGGGAATATGGGACAAAATTTTAAAAAGAATTGGCCGAGGCAGGGAAAGTTTCCCATCCTCGCATGGTAAAGTCCAAAGTGAGACCCAACCTCTCTTTGGCCTCTCTCCATGAGGCAAGTAAGTAGGTGCAGAGTATCTATTTTAATTCCAATCGTCCCAGAAACCTTTATAAACCCCCTAAATGAAAAAACTCTCTTTAATTCTCACTTTCACAAGCACAACCAATTCAAAGTCTTCCCCTCATGAACCCACATCCTTCCTATGGCCCGTTTGTTGGCCCTTAAGCCTTTTTCTCAACTCTTTTCACATATCCAACTCCAGTGGCCTGTTCTACAAAAAAAACTACCAAAATGCATTATATCCAAATAAATTTACCTATGTACATGCATATTCACTTGGTTTTAAGCATAGAAAGTGTTGTAAAACCACGGTGCATCACTTCATGTAGGAAATTTTTTTAATCATATATAGAACTTTTTTCTAATGATGTATGGATTATGACCATCTTGAGGAAAAATTAGTCAATCGTCTTGAGGAAATATTAGTCGTTAGGTGTAGGATTAGTAGAGAACCCTAATGCCATTCAAATGTTAGGTACCTAACCTAGGAGTATAAAATCTTTTTTATAGATCTTCTAAATATGCTCCCTATGAAAACTGAATTCATAAATTATAGTAGCAAATACAGCTCTTTTAATCATTTCATCGCATGTACCTGCAGTAGCATTCAAGTAATGCCCTTTGGCACACCATAGACAATATTGAGTAACTCTCGAAATTTTGTGCATAAAATTATAGACTAATTCTAGCTAAGACATGTAGGCTCTTTTACTTGACTCTAGACTTAAATGGGCTTGAAAATGAATTACATTGAATTTTATTATTTTTTCAAGTAGAGGACCAATGGCAAACTATTTAAAGCCTTTTGTGTCCCATGTATGATAAAGTTTAGTTGCCTTTCATGGATTATATAAATATCTAGAACTTGTGCAGTGTGTTTACAAAGTGAAAATGAATGGTGTAAGTATTGGAGATGATATAGGCAGATCTTTGTTAAGCCATAATTTTTACAGAGATTTTTGCATCCGTACAGTGTCTATAGTCAACCTCTTTGAGACTTTAGCCATGTTTCTTTGATAACCGCTTAAATAGTCATTCCCATTTGTTGTGAGCCTAATAATATTTGATCCCAATTTTTCCAAGGCACTTTAAAAGAGAGAACTTAAAAGAAAAGGAAAGAATTAAGTTGAATAAAATGAGATGAGGTGAAAATTAAAGAAAATAAACCGAGGGTGCACTTGCAAGAAAATATATATTATGTTATTAGTTTAGGAAAAGTAAAATAAAAATACTTGACTTCTTGAAAAAGAGGAATAGTATAGAAAATTCTCCTTTCTAGTGGTGTATATAACGATTAAAGAGTTCTTAAAGATTAGGGAAGAAAAGGGGAAGCAAATAAGAAGTGAAAAAGATGGAAAAACTAAAGAACATGTGAATATGAAATTAGTGTGATGTCTTAAAAGTGCATAGGGAGGTTAATCACTATTTCCAAATGATTCCTATTCATCCCTTGGACAAACTTATGATGTCCTAATGGATCTTATATTTGGTCACCTTCGTTGACACTAGGAGCAAGCTTATGGTATATCTTGTATATATGTGAATTTTCTTGATGAGAATGAGTGAAACTTTCCTTCCATCTATATGCCTCAATAGCTATATTGTTTGTTATGCCATGTTGATAAGGGCATATTTGATGAGTGATGAGGGAACATGGATGATAAATTGGTGAACTAATTTATGTTTTCACTTGATAGCTTGATATTGTTTGTCTTGTATTATATGAGAGTCTTAGAGGATACATTGTCTTGATAGAAGTGCTAGTATATTGAAAGATAATAATGCAGAAATTGTATAAGAGGTTAGCTGTGTTTGAAAATGTCTTATGTGAGCTAGGAATGAGTAGACCTATTTGAATTAGCATAGATGAAGTATAATTTGTGGTGGGGTGTATACGAGTTTGTTCAAGGAAGAATAAAGGGTAAAGTGTGGGGTGGTGATGTTAGACATATTTATACATCTATTGACCATATTTCACCTACATTAACACCTTTTTTTGAGATAAAATAAGCTAAATATACCTAATTGTTTCGTATTATCGCATTATGGAACTAATGTAAGTGTTTTGCTTATCTTGTAGCTGAAAATTCCAAGAAAGTGACTAAGTATGAACGAATTTAATGTCCCTCACAGAGCAAGGCTCAAAACAAGCACTCACCTTTCCATGGAGCTCGCCTCATGAAGCGTAACTCTAGATGAGCTAGAATATTTGCTAAATATGTAACCAGATCAAGACCTTGCAGAGTAAGGCTAAAAATGAGCCCAGGTCTCGCCCTGCAACTCGCCTTGCAAGGTGTCTATGCGGAAGAGGAGAAGCTAAGCAACTTAAGTATGGAAGGACATTCTTTACCTCATGGAACGAAGCCTAGAGTGATGCATCATCTCGCCTTGGAGCTCGTCCGACAAACACGGGATGCAACTTGAGTTTCAACTAAAAAGCCCACCCGTTTTTGGGTGGGTCTTTTTAATATGTTTTTAGTATAGAATAGACCTATAGTAATTTTTGAAAGAGAATCGGATGATTTTAGAGCAAATGTACAAGAGCGGAGCTTCTAAATCTAGGGTTATTTTATTTTCTCATTTTTTTTCTTGTCATGAAATTGAACATGATAAAATGTATTTGTAACTTGAACATAAGTGGCTAAGCCCCTTATTCTGGGGTTATGTCCTAAGCATGAGTATTTATATATCAAATTAATTTGATTATTCTTATTTTATCATTAGAGATTGTTTGATTAATTTTGCACCTGATATCTTGCTGATTCGCGATCAGTAGGGTACACCCATACTTTCTACAAAACTCAGGAGAGAAAAGTTAAGATAAAATGAGGTTCAATTAGAGTGGAATCCTTTCTGAGGGAAAGAATCTGTAGCTAGGATAGAGATATATCTAGTTTGTCCTACATAGTTCAAATACGGGAGGTTGAATCTTATTATATGCATGGCATAGAGATATAGTCATATGAATAATATAACTAGAGGGTTAGAGAGACAAAAGATTCATAACTATGGTATTAACCCCGTGAATTAGTATCTGGATAAATATTAGAATACTAACGAAGGTGAGCAATACACATGAATGTGGAAATGTGACATATCCCAGAATTCTTCTCTCACTAGTATTTTCAAGAAAATATCCATATTTACTTTGATTTATTTTATTTTTGATTTTAAAGTTACATAAACTCCTAAACCAACTCTTGTGGAAAAACCTTGTTAATTAAATAACAATAGTTTGTCCCTACTCTCTGTTAACTGCGAGTCCTTTGTAGGTTTGACAACCGATTCTCTATATCACAGTATTACTTATCCAACCATGTGCACTTTCATGTGTATTCGGATGTGACACATTTGTAGGTTGATATCTCTAATTATTTCCTTGTGTGTCACTTCTTCAGGTTGAATCTTTAGCTATTTCTATTCTACCATATGTGATAAACAGTTACTGCAAATAAAAATCCAAGCAAAGAATTCTTGGTTTTTTTTGTTTTTCACCTTCTTGGAGAGCCACCCTATCTTATTTCTCTAATACCAATCAATATACTCAATCCCATGCATTGTATTAGAGATTTCCAAACATATTTTCCACCCATGGTCGTATGGTGTTAGGAAAGACTCTAACCAGTATATTAGCAATGTCACGACTCAAGTCTACACCTTGTACGCGACATGGTACTTAGGATCACAAGTTACCCCAAGCTAACCCATGGCATAACATACAACTGATACACTAAATACGGTATGAAATCTATAAGCGGAAACTTCAAAAGGCATAACTGAACAAAATACTTATAAGTAAAACAATGCATCTGATAACATACTAAATTACTAACTTTGTTTGAAAGCCATCTAAGAACTGATGAGTTGTTAAGAAAAAAACTCAGCTAACTCTAAAGTTTGAATTGCAATATCAAAATACAATAGTCTGGAAAAGAAACTCCGCCCCCGAAAAATAAGGACTCACCATTGAACTCTACTGATTTCCGTTGGAGAAGGACTACTGAGGATGCTGAGATTGAGAACCTGCACCTGTATCATAAGACGATACAACATAGAGAGTATGCATCAATACTTTGAATGTACTAAGTAAGTGAGATATGAAGTAAATGAAAAGATACTAAGATTTGTAAGCTGAACTGAGAAAACATTCAATGACCATAACTGGAATAAAAAATACTAAAGTATCTGAAAATATGATAATACTGTAAGCACTAGTTACTGTCTAAAGATTACACACATATCTTGAATTCTGGAGGACTAAACCAAACTGGAGACTATGATTGTATTGGATTGAGCTGTACTATACTATCCTTGGGAGAGACTATAACCTACATGTAACCACGTGAGCGAGATGTGGAGTCCGAACCCCCATCGTGGAAGGTCCACTATAGCTTGCCAGGGCATAGTAATTGAGTTGGGTGATCACTGTCTAATGCCCATTTATTTTTATAACCTAGGGCGGCAATGTAGTTTTAGGAACTTGGGTGCGCTGAACCCCAGCTCCACTCGATGCTAAGTCCTGCTCTGACTGGAAATTATAATTTTGTCTAACTAGGCTGATAGCTCAAAACTGACGTCGTAAGACTTAAGTCAGAATTACTTGTTTGGATGTGTTTTGAGAGTCAACAACTATGTTCCGAGACTCGTTAGAGCTACTTTATCAGAAAGTGTTATAACAGTCTAAGGAACAACTGATAAACTGATAAATAGTACTGGGAGGTTACTGGGTTTCTCAAGTCTAAAGGTAATCAAACTGATCAATTAACATTTCTGTAGAACACTGAGTGTGGGATGAGACCCTGAAAATTGGTAAATCAAGGATTAACTTTTAATCATTTATCTGTACTAACATGGGTAATTTACAAGAAATTATTCCATCAAACGATATCCATATCTATATTCTCAATTATGCAAGTCCCATTAAAAGTACATCCAAAGATTAGGGCTAAAATACATACTGTATGAATGGGATACCAAGAAGGAAGTACAATTGGTAATAATCTAGGAAAATCTCAAGAATTATCACAACAAAGGAATTCATAAGCTATCTGAAGGAAAACCCTAGTTTCAATATTCTACAGGGTTGGAACTAAGGAGATTGCTGTAAAGAATTGGGGACACAAGGGTAAAAGAAATTCCCTTGTTGAAACCCCACATACCTGTAGTAGAATCCCTGAGAGAATCCTTGAGAAATTTTAGAAGAAAAGATGTAACCATTTTCCTTGCCCTGCACTTCCTATTTGAGTTCTTACGTACTACCTTTGAGAGTTGAGGAGAGAATGAGAGAAATGTTTGATCAACTCCCTAAATCCCCTCTAAAACGCACCCTAAATGCTGTAGTTCAGCCATTAAAATAATAGGGTTTTACAAAAATGCACCTGAAATAGTTATTAAAAATTTATGCTTGTCAGGTGGTACGACTCAACATACGAGTCGTACCAAGATCCTACGACCCATACCTTCACTCATGGCTAGGGACCCTGCTCCATACCATTTCTCTAATGTTTTCCACGAAAGCCTCCTATGATCTGTACAAGAATCCTATGAGTCTTACCTCGATCCGTGATTTCCTCCTAAACACTCCTCTGATTCAACTCACGACTCAGTGTACGGTCCATATCTGCATACCACGAGTCGTACCATGACTCATGGTTACCCATATTTTCACTAATCGTTTCAGTAAAATTATCCATGCTTGGTCAGTACAATCCATACCATCTTGGTATGAGTCATAACATGCACTCGTTATTCCTCTAGTCAGACTTACTGTTTTCCTCCAAACCCTCCTGTTACGAGTCCAAGTATGGCTCGCACCATGATTGTACGGTTGTATTGTGACTTGTACTGAGGTATTTTTCCAAGTTTTTACATGATCAAGTTTTAAATTCAAAGGCTAGTCTCATAAATTTTTGGGGTATTACAATATCTCCCCCTTAGGAACATTCGTCCTCAAATGAAGGATAAATAAGCTAAAAAAACTAGGGGGAAAGAGTTGAAATTTTGCACTGAAAGCTATAAACTGACTATTGAAGGAGTGAATGACTCCTAACTGAGTTGAAACATACTAACTGGACTTATGTAGCTAGGGTACACATTTCAAACATGAAAAAGGCTAACAAATATGGAACGTAATATAGTACTGAGGATGGACTTAATACCTGATCCTGAAGCTAAACTAGAAAGGAATAAATAAGGGTATTTAGCCATCATGTTTGCTTTTGATTCCTATGTAGCTCCCTCAACTAATTGGTTCCTCCATAAGACTTTTACTGAAGTGACCTCCTTGTTTCTCAGCTTACAAACCTAACGGTGTAGGATCCCAACTAGAACTTCTTCATAACAGAGACTGTCGTTTACACCAATGCTCTCTAGAGGCAAACAGAAGATTGGGTGCACCAAAGCTAACTCCAGCTCATAAGCCACATTGTCAATGCGTCATAGGATTCTGTAAGGGCCGATATATCTAGGACTGAGCTTTCTTTTCTTCTCGAATCTCATCACCCCTTTCATAGGTGATATTTTCAGGTATACTCAATCATCCAAACCAAACTCCAACTCCCTCCTCCTCACATTTGCATATAATTTCTGTCGGCTTTGAGCTATTCTCAGTCGTTCCCTAATAATTTAAACCTTATGCATCGCCTTATGTACTAAATCCGAACCTATCAAGGTAGCTTCACCAACCTCAAACCATCCTATAGGATATCTACACCTCCTACCATATAATGCCTCAAATGGGGCTATCTGAATACTAGAGTGGTAGCTATTGTTGTATGCAAACTCGATGAGAGGTAGGTGATTATCTGAACTGTCCTTGAAGTCGTTCATGCACTCCCTCAACATATCTTCCAAAGTCTGAATTGTCTACTCGGTTTGGCCATCCTTATGTGGCTAGAATGTTGTGTTGAGCTTAACCTGAGTACCATGTCCTTTCTGGAATGACTACCAGAAGTGCAAGGTGAACTGAGTACCCCTATCTGAGATGATACACAAGGGAAATCCATGTAGTCTGACTAACTCCCAGATGTATAGCCTAGAATAATCCTCTACTGAATCTGTGGTCTTAACTGGCAGGAAATGTGCTGACTTAATCATCCAATCCACGACCACCTAAATTGAGTCATGCTGTCAATGAGTGCGAGGTAAACCTATAATAAAGTCCATATTGAGTTCTTCCCACTTCCAAGTAGGAATACTGATATCCCGACTCATACTCCTAGGTCTCCGGTGTTCAACTTTGACATGTTGGCAGTATGGACACTTAGCCACAAATTATGCAATGTCCTTCTTCATGCCATTCCACTAATAGATTTTCTGTAGGTGATGAAACATCTTGGTGGCACCTCGGCGGATAGAATATCTGGAGCTATGGGCTTCAATTAGTATCTGCTACCTCAAATCGTCTACCTCTTGAACACATAATCTTCCCTAGTAGCAGAGCACACTATCTTCCCCTTTGGAGAAAGCTTGCATATCTTTTCTTAGAAATACCTCCTTTAACTTGAGTAGAGTGGGGTCTTCATCTTACTTTTGACTTAACCTCTACCACCAATGATGATTTTGACCCACTCTGGATTATAACTCTGCCATAAAATGAATCAACCAACTATATGCCTAACCAAGTCAATATGTGAATATCCTTTGCCAGCTCCTTTTTACCTTCTTCAACATGCACAACACTTCCCATAAACATCATACTGAGGGCATCAACCACTACATTAGCCTTGCTTGGGTGATACAACACACACATGTCATAATCCTTTAATAACTCTAATCATCTTCTCTGTTTAAGATTCAAATCCTTTTGACTAAACACATACTGCAAACTTTTGTGATAAGTGAAAACATCCACATGAACCCCATAAAGATAATGCCTCCAAATCTTCAAGGAGAATACTATCGCTGCCAATTCAGGATCATGAATCATATAGTTCTTCTCATGAACCTTTAGCTGTATGGAAGGCGTAAGGTATGACTTTGCCATATTGCATTGGAACATAAGCAAGGCCAACTATAGAGATATCACCACAGATCACGAACCTGTCTGAACCTTCTGGTAGAGTCAGAACAGGGGTTGTAGTGAGTTGAGTCTTCAACTCCTAAAAACACTTCTCACATTCTTCAGACTGCTGAAACTTCACCTTTTTCTGAGTTAGTTTGGTTAAAGGGGAGACAATGGAGGAGAATCCTTTAATAAACCGTCTATAATATCCGGCTAGACCCAAGAAACTCCTGATGTCTGTTGGAGAGGTGGGTCTTGGTCAGTCCTCAACTGCTGCTATCTTGTAAGGATCCACCTGAATACCCTCTCAGGAGACCACGTGACTGAGGAAGGCAATTGATATTAGCCAGGATTCACACTTGCTGAATTTAGTGAATAACTGGCGATCCTTGAGAGTCTGTAAAACTATTCTCAGATGGTTTTCATGTTCCTTCTTCGTTCCGGAATAAAACAAGATGTCATCTATAAAAACAATGACCAACATGTCCAGGTATGACTTGAATAACCTATTCATTAGATCCATAAAGGTTGTAGGAGAATAAGTGCATAGACTCATATGGTATAACATGTTGTTCCATTTTCTTAGTTTTACACAATTGCATTACTTGAGGATAAACAATTCTTCAAGTTTGGGGGTCTGATGAGTTGGTAATTTACCAACTCATTAGGCTCTTAGACATGAGCTTTTGTTTAGTTTTTAAGTCATTTAGGTGGATTTTATGCCCTTTCTCCTTGATCTTTACAGGGACTTAACTTGAGTAGAGGAAGCATGAAATTGAGCAAAAAGCATGAATTTTGAGATGAAAAGTAGCGCTCCGCCGAAGGACACGGTGAAAAGCCGGCTGATCATAGATGCTCACTCTGCTGAAGAGGATCATCTATCGGCGGATCGCAGATCAGCACCGACGAACCACTAATGCAAATGTTGGATTGCTACAAAACTCACCAGCCACAAAATGTGACAGATCGGCGAACCACAGATCAACATCGGTGAAACGTCGGTGGCTCAAAAGTGATGACCATCAGGAAAGGGCAAAAGCATCCAACTCAGAAAAAGAGGAGCATTTTGCACCCTTTTTTGTACCTTTTAAAAAAGGAGGAGAATTGAACATTCCATTATATATTGAATATTAAATAGAAATTAGAGAGAGAACTTACTCTAATTTTGCTTGAAAAAGGAAATTAGAGTATGGGTGAGGAAACACTATTGGGTAATTGGGTATTGATCATGTGGGGTTGGGCTAGAGACTGCCAAAACCCA